>JAULKM010095273.1:0-11103 GCA_032355605.1 Rubia tinctorum
CTGATATGTTCACCAAGCCTGTTCCACATAGCAAGTTTCAACACTGTTTGGACTTGCTTAACATCAGAGATCATTAGATGTCCTGTGGGGCAGTCCCGGGAGTGGAGGGAGAAGTCTGCTCATCTCGCACTGTAATGGTGAGTCTGGGGTTTCTGCTTTGAGGATTCAAGTCAAGGTGGAGATTTGTTGGTATGCCTTGAATACGTATTAGCCGCTTAGACAGGTTGGTAAAGGGTTTCACTGACCGGTCAGCGAGTCGGTGAGTCTGGGGGCGGAGCGCACCCTGGCCTGGGGGTCCGAGGGGTGGAGACGCCCCGGCCCAACGATATAGCATGTCCTCTGTTTGGGCTGTTATTGACATTCTGTTTTCTGTTCTGGTTTGAGCCAAAAATGTTTTTTGGCCCAAAGTCGTTAAGGTTTAAGGTGGAGAGGGCTATATATATAGTTACTCGTCCTTTTATTGTAACCCTAAGAGATAGAATTGGTAGAAAGTAGGAAATCTGTAATTCTGGTCTTTTCTCTCTAGTGGAATGTGATCTTGGTCGGCCGTGGATGTAGCTAATTGGTGAACCACGTAAATTCTCGGTGTTTTGTCTTTGTCTTTATTTTCTTTGGTTGTTCGAATGATTTTTGTGTAAAATTTTAGCTTTTTACGGGTAAGTATACCTATTTAAATGTTAAAATTTTCTTATAATGGAAAGTGTGCATATTTGTTTGGGAAAGACTAAAGAGAAAAGTGTGCAGAAATACTGAGACGGAGGGAAACATACTAGATCAAGGTGTTAACTCTGATTAAAATAGCTTATGGATGGCTGTTTTTGGATCGGCGCCCCTCGCAACGCCGTTGAATGTCACCATCGATCAATAAAGGTTGTCCAGATGCTGTCCTTCAGTTTTACGTTGTGGATTATTATATTTGGACACCATAAATTGTTCCGAAACCGAATGTTTGATCAGACTACTATCCGATATCGGAGTACATTTCGGTATTCCACAATTTCGATTGTACCGTGTGGCGATTGTTTTTGTTTTGGGAAGGACCTCGAAACTCTGAGTTACGAGACGGATTTCTAATCAGTATTGGATGTGGCAAAAACTGACACCCAATCTAATATCATAAATGAAGTCGGATTTTGTGGCATTGTGACTTTTTTTTCCTTTTTAATTCCTTGCAATAATTGGAAAAAAACAAACCTTCTTCTGAGATCAGAATTCATGTCGCAGGATATGGTCTATGTCACACCCCTTCTTTTTACAACTTTTTCTCCATCTCTCCATTAGGGGTGATGAAGAATAACATTTTATTTTAATTCATGTTTTTTATTGCATAAGTGTGAGATTTGTCTCCACAAATTAGTTTTGTTTTCGACCTGATCGATTAGATCGTTGTATTCATGATGTTAACTTGATTTAATTGTTCATGTTGATGTATTATTCTCGATCTGCTTGTACATATCGGGAGTTCGCAATTTTGTTTGTGATTTTATTTTTGGGTTTTCATAAATCTCGGTTCATTAGATCTGTGTTTTTCAAAGTGTTTACAGTTTGAACAATATAAAACGTGGTTGAATCAAGTGGTGTTAGAGTTGTAGAAGATCCCTGTTTGGTGCAGTGATGTTGATGCATGATACGCTCCTTTTTGCTAAGTGGTCATGTTTTTCGCAGAAAGTAAGTTAATATCTCCGAGGGCAATGTTACAATTTTTCATTAGATCTCTGATCTGTAATAGTACAGGCGATCAGTCTGGTTGACATGTAATTTAGATAGCCTTGCAATATGTTAGTTATTGCTAGAGGCTAGTTAGGTTGGATGTCAATTCCACTTATTGTAATCGCCGCTGAACGTTTTTCCCAGCATCTTGGAATGATTGATTTTAAAAAAACACTTCTTTACCATTATCGCTCATACATAATGAAAATTATCGAAAATGAAGTTTTAGAATTGAATGGTAAACAAACAAGAACAAAAGGTGATAAAGTACTTCTATTGGAGATGCTGATGTCTTCTAACTCAAGTGTGTTGCTAGAGAATCGAAAGGAAAGGTCTTCAATCTCCGATGTCTTCATGATACCATATCAAAGTATCATTTATTTACAACTTTCTTAATTTATTGTTTTAAGATTATGACACAATACTCTTTTTCCCACAGGGTATTTTCGTGAGGCAGTGTGATCATTGTAATTTATTTCATTTTAGAATAAGGCCCATTAACTCGGCCATGGAAGATTAAATTTTGGCCATACATTTATTTTAGCATTTGGAATATCCAGTTCTGATTTGATTAGAATTAGGTTTGGTAAGATTAGATAAAACAATATTCATTCAAGACTTAGCTTAATGAATTTCGGCAATATCTCCTCTTAAATTAGGTATTCTAGTTATATGCGTTTTTATCTTTTTGAATCTGCTATAACTCTTTTAAGTTTCTGATGGATATTACTAAATCCTGTTCTGTTCTGTTTCAATTTCTGATTGGCTGAATTATACCATATATATAGGGGAGGCCATCCACGAATTTTACACACATATTTTATCAATAATTTATTCAGAGTTTGAGTTATTACTCTTTGCTTGCGAGTTTTTTATTATTGCTTAATCCTAATTAAGTTAGAAATACTCTTAAAATCTGAGAGCCAATCTTGCAGGCTAGTTAGTGAGCTATTTGTGCAGCTATGTTTAGGGTTTGGGTGACATCTCCCTTAGTTAAAGTCAAGAAATTTCAAAATTCTGCAATCTAGATTTTTCTCAAGATGATTCATATCACTTCAAGTTGTTGACTCTTCCACAAGATCTTTCATTTATTGGACTTGGGTGATAAGGGTCCGAGCGAAATTTCCACCTCTGGTTAAAAGCCATGCTATAATTCTCCATTTGGGGGATAGGCTATATCGTTACATTTGTTGGACCGAAACCCAAAAGTCAAATGGAAGATCTTTATATTCGATTATATCTTTGGATCACACCTCTTTTCAAGGTACAATTAGGGTATATTAAACATAGAGGTGGTCTTCATTGAGATAACCTAAACTTTTGGCCGGAGTCTTTATTCAATTTTAACTCTATTCTAGCTCCAGAGATCTATCTCTAACAATTTTACAAGCACCTATCTCTAATATTTTTTCAGGGACTTTTTGGTCCAATTTTTTTCATCATTTTCCCGCCAGCTGCCATCTAAAAAAATCAAAAAATATATTATATATGTAAAAAACAATATGACCATCGCACTGAAAATCATAAACATCAGCTACAACTAGCAAAACATCAATGGAAAATCATAAAACATCGACAAAAAATTGCAGCAAAAGATATATAAAAAATAAATCAAAATCAAAAAAAAAATTGAAAAACAATATCGACTACAACTAACAAAACATCAACTAAAAATCATAAACTAAAAATCAGAAAAAACGCACAAAATATAAATTTAAAAAAAGTACAAAAATTAAGCTATATCACCCAAAATCTACTGAACCTCACCCAGAAAATGAAAAACATCAAAATGATGAAAAAAGAAACTATAAACATCAACCTATATCACAAAAAAACCAACAAACATCGAGTCATATCACCTAAATCTCACATAGAAAAATGAAAAACATTAACACGTCAGAAGAAAAAAACTAAAAATATCAACTCATATCACAAAAAAACTACAAAACATCAATTCACATCAATTAAAACACACTTGAAAAATGAAAAATATAAACATGAGAGAAAACAAGCTAAAAATGTCAACAAAAAAGTTACAGTACCTCAAAAGTATAAATTCTTCACTCTGAAAATCATAAAACATCAATAAAACTTAAATTATTGAAAAATATTTTTTTAAAAAACTACAGACATCAACCTATATCACCCAAAATCTACAACAAATATCAACTCATATTATTTAAACCTCACTTGAAAAATGAAAAATATCAACATGAAAATATTTTTTAAAAAAACTATATATATATATATCAATACATGAGAAATCTCTTTATGTATATGATGGATTTTTCTTTGGAAAATATTAGCAGTGATAGGTTAAACAAAACCACAATTTTAAGACCTTTTTTAAGTATTAGAACTGTTATAAGCAGAAAATAGTTGAAAACAGACCTATTAAATGCGCTTCTTTCGTACCAAAGAAATTACGTTTGGAGTGACTTTTCTGGTCGTGTCTTTGATCCTCTGTTATCAATAGTGGCATTGTTACTTTTTTCCTTTTTAATTAATCACAACAATGGGAAAAAACAAACCTACTTCTTAGATCAGAAATCATGTCGCATGATATGGTTTATGTCACACCCCTTCTTTTTCAAGTTTTTTCTCCATCTCTCCATTAGGGGAGATGGGGAATAGCTATCGATTAGATTGTTGTGTTCATGATGATAACTCAATTTAATTGTTCATGTTGATGTATTGTTCTCGATCTGCTTGTACAGATCTGGAGTTCAAAATTTTGTTTGTGATTTTATTTTTGGGTTTTCATAAATCTGGATTCGTTAGATCTGTGTTTTTCAAGGTGTTTACAATTTAGACAATATAGATCGTGGTTGGATCAAGTGGTGTTGCAGTTGTAGATGATCCCTGTTTGGCACATTGATGTTGATGCATGATACACTCCTCTTTGCCAAGTGGTCATGTTTTTTGCAGGAAGCAAGTTAATATCCCCGAGGGCGATGTTACAATTTTTTAATAGATTTCTGATCTGTAATAGTACAGGCGATCAGTCTGCTTGACATGTAATTTAGATAGTCTTGCAACATGTTAGTTATTGCTAGATGCTAGTTAGGTTGGATGTCAATTACACTTATTGTAATCGAAGTTGACCTTTTATCTCAGCATCTTGGAATGATTGATTTAAATAAAAGACTTCTTTACCATTATCGCTTATACATAATGAAAATTATCGAAAATGAAGTTGTAGAATTAAATGGTAAACAAACAAGAACAAAAGGTAATAAAGTACTTCTATTGGAGATGCTGATATCTTCTAGCTCAAGTGTGTTGCTAGAGAATTGAAAGGAAAGGTCTTCAATCTCCGATGTCTTCATGATACAGAGTCAAAATATCATTTATTTACAACTTTCTTAATTTAGTGTTTTAAGAGGATGACACTATACTCTTTTTCCCACAGGGTATTTTAGTGAGGCAGTGTGATCATTGTAATTTATTTCATTTCAGAATAAGGCCCATTAACTCGGCCATGTTGGCGTTGGAAGAGTTAATTTTGGCCATAAATTTAGTTTAGCGTTTGGAATATTCAGTTCTGATTTGATTAGAATTAGATTTGTTAAGATTAGATAAGGCAATATTCATTCAAGACTTAGCTTAATGAATTTTGGCCATATCTCCTCTTAAATTAGGTATTCTAGTCAGATACATTTTTATCTTTTTGAATCTGCTATAACTCTTTTAAGTTTTTGATGGATATTACCAAATCCTATTCTGTTTCTATTTCTGATTGGCCGAATTATACCCTATATATAGGGGAGGCCATCCAAGAATTTTGCACACATCTTTTATCAATCATTTATTAGGAATTTGAGTTATTACTCTTTGCTTGCGAGTGTTCTATTGTTACTTAATCCTAATTAAGTTAGCAATACTATTCAAATCTGTGAGATAATCTTTCGGGCTAGTTAGTGAGCTATTTGTGCAGCTGTGGTTAGGGTTTGGGTGAGATTTCCCTTAGTTACAGTCAAGAAATTTCAAAATATTGCAATCTAGAGTCTTCTCAAGGAGATTCATATCACTTCAAGTTGTTGACTCTTCCACAAAATCTTTCATTTATTGGACTTAGGTGATAAGGGTCGGAGCCGAATTTCCACCTCTGGCTAAAAGCCATGCTATTATTCTCCATTTGGGCCATAGACTATATCATTACATTTGTTCGGCCGAAACCCAAGAGTCAAATGGAAGATCTTTATATTCGATTATATCTTTGGATCACAACTCTTTTCAAGGTACAATTATGGTATATTAAACATAGAGGTGGTCTCCCTTGAGACAACCTAAAGTTTAGGTCAGGGTCTTTATTCAATTCTAACTCTATTATACCTCCAGAGACCTATCTCTAACAATTTTACAAGGACCTATCTCTAATATGTTTTATGGGACTTTTTTGTCCAATTTTTCCCATCATTTTCCCAATAGCTGCTATCTACAAAAAAATTAAAAAAATCAAAAAAATTAAATATTCAAAAAAGCAATATGATTGTCCCACTTAAAATCAAAAACATCAACTACAACTAGCAAAACATCAATGGAAAATCATAAAACATCGACTAAAAATTCCAGCAAAATATATATTTAAATTAACAAAAAAACTAAAAAATCATAAACTAAAAATCGTAAACTAAAAATCATAAAAACGTCAACAAAACTTAAATTATCAAAAAAACTACAAACATTAACCTATATCACCCAAAAGATACAAACATCAACTCCTATCACCTGAACCTCACCCAAAAAATAAAATACATCAAAATGATGAAAAAAACAACTATAAACATCAACCTATATCACCAAAAAAGCTACAAATATCGAGTCATATCACCTAAACCTCACATAGAAAAATGAAAAACATTAACACGTCAGAAACAAAACTAAAAATATCAACTCATATCACAAAAAAAACTACAAAACATCACATCAATTAAAACACACTTGGAAAATGAAAAATATAAACATGAGAGAAAACAAGCTAAAAACGTCAACAAAAAAGTTACAGTACCTCAAAAGTATAAAATCTTCACTCTGAAAATCATAAAACATCAACAAAACTTAAATTATCAAAAATTATTTTTTAAAAAAAAACTACAAACATCAACCTATATCACCCAAAATCTACAAATATAAACTCCTATGACCTAAAGCTCAACTGGAAAGTGAAAAATATCAACATGAGAAAAAATACACTACAAACAAGAACATATATCACCAAAAAAGCTACAAACATTAAATCATATCATCTAAACCTCCCTTGAAAAATGAAAAACATCAATATGAGAATATGTTTTTTTAAAAACTATATATGTATCAATACATGAGAAATCTCTTATTTCTATGATGCATTTTCTTTGGAAAATATCAGCAGTGATAGGTAAAACAAAACCATGATTTTAAGACCTTTTAAAAGTATTAGTACTGTTATAAGCAGACAATAGTGGAAACCAGACCTACTAAATGCGGTTCTTTCGTACCAAAGAGATTTCTTTTGGAGTGACTTCTCTGGTCGTGTCTTTGATCCTCTGTGATCAATAGTGGCATTGTGATTTTTTTTCTTTTTAATTCATCGCAATAATTTTAAAAAAACAAACCTACTTCTGAGATCAGAAATCTTGTCACAGGATATGGTCTATGTCACACCCCTTCTTTTTCAAGCTTTTTCTCCATCTCTCCACTAGGGAGATGGAGAATAACAGTTTATTTTAATTCATTTTTTTTATTGAATAAGTGTGAGATTTGTCTCCACGGATTAGTTTTGTTCTTCCACCTAATCGATTAGATCGTTGTATTCATGATGATAACTCAATTTAATTTTTCATGTTGATGTATTGTTCTCGATCTGCTTGTACAGATCGTGAGTTTGCAATTTTGTTTGCAATTTTATTTTTGGGTTTTCTTAAATTTGGGTTCGTTAGATCTGTGTTTTTCAAGGTGTTTACTGTTTGGACGACATAGATCGTGGTTGGATCAAGTGGTGTTACAGTTGTAGAATATCTCTGTTTGGCACAGTGATGTTGATGCATCATATGCTCCTTTTTGCCAAGTGGTCATGTTTTTTGCATGAAGCAAGTTAATATCCCCAAGGGCGATGTTATATTTTTTCATTGGATCTCTGATCTGTAATAGTACAGGTGATGAGTCTCGTTGACATGTAATTTAGATAGCCTTGCAATATGTTAGTTATTGCTAGAGGCTAGTTAGGTTGGATGTCAATTCCACTTATTGTAATCGCCGTTTAGCATTTTTCTCAACATCTTGGAATGATTGATTTTTTTCCAAAAAAAACACTTCTTTACAGTTTTCGCTTATACATAATGAAAATTATTGAAAAGGATGTTGTAGAATTGAATGGTAAACAAACAAGAACAAAGGTAATAAAGTACTTCCATTGGAGATGTTGTCTTCTGGCTCAAATGTGTTGCTAGAGAATCGAAAGGAAAGGTCTTCAATCCCCAATGTCTTCATGATACCAGATCAAAATATCATTTATTTACAAATTTCTTAATGTAGTGTTTTAAGAGGATGACATTATACTCTTTTTCCCACATGGTATTTTATTGAGGCAGTGTGATCATTGTAATTTATTTCATTTTAGAATAAGGTCCACTAACTCGGCCAGGTTGGCGTTAGAAGAGTTAATTTTTGCAATACATTTATTTTAGCTTTTGGAATATTTGGTTTTGATTTAATTAGAATTAGATTTAGTAAGAATAGATAAGGAAATATTCATTCAAGACTTAGCTTAATGAATTTCGGCCATATCTCCTCTTAAATTAGGTATTCTAGATAGATATGTTTTTCTCTTTTTGAATCTGCTAGAACTCTTTTAAGTTTCTGATGGATATTACCAAATCCTGTTCTGTTTCTATTTCTAATTGGCCGAACCATACACTATATATAGGGGATGCTATCCACGAATTTTACACACATATTTTATCAATCATTTATTCGGAATTTGAGTTATTACTCTTTACTTACGAGTGTTTTATTGTTGCTTAATCCTAATTTAGTTAGCAATACTTTTCAAATCCGTGAGCCAATCTTTTGGGCTAGTTAGTGAGCTATTTGTACAGCTGTGGTTAGGGTTTGGGTGAGATTTCCCTTAGTTGCAGTCAAGAAATTTCAAAATTCTGCAATGTAGAGTCTTCTCAAGCAGATTCATATCACTTCAAGTTGTTGACTCTTCCACAAGATCTTTCATTTATTAGACTTAGGTGATAAGGGTCGGAGCCAAATTTTCACATCTGGCTAAAAGCCAAGCTATTATTCTCCATTTGGACCATAGACTATATCATTACATTTGTTGGGCCGAAACCCAAGAGTCAAATGGAAGGTCTTTATATTCGATTATATCTTTGGATCACACCTCTTTTCAACGTACAATTATGGTATATTAAACATAGAGGTGGTCTCCATTGAGACAACTTAAACTTTAGATCAGAGTCTTTATTCAATTCTAACTCTATTATACCTCCAGGGACCTATCTCTAAAAATTTTACAAGGACCTATTTCTAATATTTTTAGGGAATTTTTGTCCAATTTTCCTATCATTTTCCCGCCTGCTGCTATCTATAAAAAAAATCAAAAAAATTAAATATGCAAAAAAGCGATATGATTGTCGCACTAAAAATCATAAACATCAGGTACAACTAGAAAAACATCAATGAAAAATCATAAAACATCGACTAAAAATTGCAGCAAAAGATATATAAAAAATAAATAAAAATCAACAAAAAAATTGAAAAAACATATCGATTACAACTAACAAATCATCAATTGAAAATCATAAACTAAAAATCATAAAAACGTCAACAAAATTGAAATTATCAAAAAAACTACAAACATTAACCTATATCACCAAAAAGCTACAAACATCAACTCCTATAACCTGAACCTCACCCAAAAAATGAAAAACATCAAAATGATGAAAAACAACTATAAACATCAACCTATATCACCAAAAAAAGCTACAAACATCGAGTCATATCACCTAAATTTCAAATAGAAAAATGAAAAACATTAACACGACATAAAAAAAACTAAAAATATCAACTCATATCACAAAAAACTACAAAACATCAATTAAAACACACTTGAAAATATAAACATGAGAGAAAACAAGCTAAAAACGTCAACAAAAAAGTTACAGTACCTCAAAAGTATAAATTCTTCACTCTGAAAATCACAAAACATCAACAAAACTTAAATTATCAAAAAATATATTTTTTAAAAAAAACTACAAAGATCAACCTATATCAGCCAAAATCTACAAATATCAACTCATATCACCTAAAGCTCATCTAGAAAGTGAAAAATATCAACATGAGAAAAATTACACTACAAACATGAACATATATCACCAAAAAAACTACAAACATCAACTCATATCATCTAAACCTCACTTGAAAAATGAAAAATATCAACATGAGAATATGTTTTTTTAAAATATATATATATATATATCAATACATGAGAAATCTCTTATGTATATGATGCATTTTCTTTGGAAAATATCAGCAGTGATAGGTAAAACAAAACCACGATTTTAAGACCTTTTTTAAGTATTAGTACTGTTATAAGCAGACAATAGTGGAAACTAGGCCTATTAAATGCGGTTGTTTCGTACCAAAGAAATTACTTTTGGAGTGACTTCTCTGGTCATGTCTTTGATCGTCTGTGATCAATAGTGGCATTGTGACTTTTTTCCTTTTTAATTCCTCGCAATAATTTTTAAAAAACAAACCTACTTCTGAGATCAGAATTCTTGTCGTAGGATATGGTCAATGTCACACCCCTTCCTTTTCAAGGTTTTTCTCCATCTCTCCATTAGGGGAGATAGAGAATTACAGTTTATTTTAATTCATGTTTTTTAATTGAATAAGTGTGAGATTTGTCTCCACAGATTTGTTTTGTTTTTCGACTTGATTGATTAGATCGTTGTATTCATGATGATAACTCGATTTAATTTTTCATGTCGATGTATTGTTCTCGATCTTCTTGTACAAATCGTGAGTTCGCAATTTTGTTTTTGATTTTATTTTTGGGTTTTCATAAATATTGGTTCGTCAGATCTGTGTTTTTCAAGGCAATTACAGTTTGGATGACATAGATCGTGGTTGGATCAAGTGGTGTTCAGTTGTAGAAGATCCCTGTTTAGCGCGGTGATGTTGATGCATGATACGCTCCTCTTTGCCAAGTGGTCATGTTTTTGCAGGAAGCAAGTTAATATCCCCAAGGGCGATGTTACAGTTTTTCATTGGATCTCTAATCTGTAATAGTACAGGCGATCAGTCTCGTTGATATGTAATTTAGATAGCCTTGCAATATGTTAGTTATTGCTAGAGGCTAGTTAGGTTGGATGTCAATTCCACTTATTGTAATCGCCG
>JAULKM010095281.1:0-11103 GCA_032355605.1 Rubia tinctorum
CCTAAAATGACATATGAGTGTTGGAAACCCAATTTGCAAATATGGATCCATATTATCGACACCATTTTCCAAATCTAAACCCAAATTGGATACCCGGATACCCAATTTGCAGATCCAGAACGTTCCTCGCATCTATCGCTTTTCCACCTACTACCTCCACTAAACCGTTCCCACCACGAGTTGGACTCCCCGAATGCAGGCGGTGGAAGCCCAGCGGAATGTCGCTTCAATAACGATGGCAGGAGAAAATTAGCAGGCAGGGGAAAAGAAGCATCCGGCCTGGGAGAAGAATATATGTTAGCCCAGAAGCAGGCAGTGGGTGTTTTAGAGCGCTCATCGGAAGGAGAAAAGAAGCAGGCGGTGCTGAAACCCTCGACGGAAGAAAAATGGAGCAAGCGGCGCTGCTCGAGAAGGAGAAAATGAGAAAAGAAAAGAAAAGGAGAAATAAAAAGGAAATAAAAGGGAAAATAAAAAGGAAAATGAGAAACTACTATTTTACTCTTAAAATTGATGTTTGACTATTACTTGATGCTTTGACTAGGCAGAAGGGCCACGTTTTAAAAGTTTTGTCAGTTGAGGGTTAAAAGTATTCAAAAAAAAAGATAAGGGGCTAAAAGGGGAAAATAGAAGAAGTACAGGGGCCTCCCAAGTCGTTCACTCTAAATTATAACTAAAAGTTACAAGTTACAATGAAACATAACCCGATAATAATGCAATTGTTACAATAATATTATTAGAACACACCTAAACCAACCAGAATTTAATAAGATAGTATAATACCCGACCAAAAATGAACCTACCTGAAATATATCCAGATCCAATATAAAACATTACAAAAAAATAAATAACATGGTCCTACCTGAACAAAACTCTAGTACAAAAAACGACACGACAGTTACCCAACCTGAATGTAATCTGAACCGTTCCAACCCAAAAAAATTCTGACCCGACCCGACCTAATCCGAGTATAAAAATTACACGACAGTAACCCAGCAATAACCTGACCCAACCCGAGGGATAAACTAACATGTTTCAACCAAACCCAACCCGACAAATAAAAATTGACACATTTCAACCCCGCCTATTTCAACCCAACCCGTTTCCAACTCGATACGAACCCGACACGCTAACCCGAATTGACACCTCTAGTGGAGACTAGGTAGTCTCGCCGAAGAAAATGAATTACCTAAATTGAAACTGTCGGGGTCGTCAAATCCTCATGCAGTTAGACATTTGAAGAGTTTAATTTGCAAATCTCATCCTTGTTTTATTTCTCTATCAAAAACTAAGTGTGCTACCTTTCAATTATCTAAAATAAAAGACCAATTGGATCTCCATGGAACTTTTGTAGATTCACATGGAAATCCAGTCGATCTAGCACTCTTCTGGAACAAAGACACTAAAATTTACGTTTTATTGTATTCTTTTCATTTTACTGTAAAGGATCAGTTACATTTTGTTCTTGGTGTTTCACAGGTACGTACACCTATGGAGAATCTGATACAAGTAAACAAAAAAATTAGCAACAATATCCCAATCTTAGTTCTATATCTTCCCTTCATTGAGTATGAATAGGATATTTCAACGAAATTGTACACCAAAGTGAAATGGAGAGTATCAACCGAAGACCAAATTGGCGAATTGAGATCTTTCAAAATTCTTAATTAAATGAATGTAAACTTCATGACATGGAATAATATGAAAATAATTTTACGTGGTGCATAAATTGGAGACATCCACATACCATTCGAGCATGTTCAGTCACCAGTCTGATCATATGCCAACCACTCTGACCACCAAATACCACCAATATTTTTTATTTGAAAATTATTGGATGCAATCCCTGGACTCTGATCAACTGATAAAAATAGTTGGAGTGACAATGGTCATGATCTAAACACAACTATCAAACATTATACTTCAAAATTACAATCATGGGCTTCTCGAGAATTCAAGAATCAAGATTAAAAAAAAGTGGAGTTCTTATTGAATAAAATTTGGATTCAACAAAATGGAAAAATCATAGAAAATACACAAGCCCAAATTTCAAAATTAAAGTGGCAACTAGAAAACCTATTAGATATTAAAGCATTGGATCAATACATATTTACCCATTGGGTCATATGAATTAATCCAAGGACTACCCACGGGTTACCCATTTAATGACTCTGTCATGAAATCAAAGATCAAAACGTAACAAAAAGGTAAATTGGGTATTGAATTCAGATTTGAGATAAGAAAGCAAAGAAGGAGATGAGATACGGAGAGTTGATATGTAATCGTCTACACTAGAACAGATAAAAAAGTAAATGTGTCATTTTTGCTCGGACGGAGGGAGTATCAATGAGAAGAAAAAGACCAATAAATCCTTTGGATTATAACAATCCCTTCCTGCAATATTGAGCTTGTCTTCAAGCTTTAAATCGAGGAAATTGCTTCTGGTGAAATCGGCTTCCTCCCATGAAGCTTTTTCAATTTGTAATCCCCTACATTCGATGAGCAACTGACCTTATTTTTTACCTTCAACTGGAATGAACCTTCATTGTAAAATTTTAAAAGGGTCCCAAGATGAATAAATCCTCCCAATCTGATTCAGGCACATTTGTGGTTTGTTGAGAGGGTACTCCAATGTGCTTTTTGAGCAAAAACACATGAAACACCATATGTATCTTAAGGATCTTGACATTTGTAACTTGTAAGCCACTTCTCCTATCCTCTTTTGTACCATATAAGGACCAAAAAATCTTGTTAACAGTTTGTGTTGATTGTTCCCTTGAAAACTAATTTGTTGATATTTTTGAAGTTTAAGGTACACCCAATCTCCATCTTGAAGCGTTATTTCTATTTTTCAGCATCAACAAAGAATTTTATCATCGTTTGAGCCTTTTGTAGCTGATTCCTCATAATTTGATTCACTTGATCTTTTTTTTAGCCAAATTCGGAGTGATTGGTATCACTGCATCAGAAAAACTCCCAAAAGGAAGGATAGGAGGTTTGTATCTGTACAAAAATTCATACAATGTTAGATTGATACTTGAATGGAATGTGGTATTATACCACCATTCGGCTACACTCAACCACTGCTTCTAATAAGTAGGTTTTTCACTGCAAAAATATTTTAGATAGCATTTTGAAAGTTGATTGACCCATTATGTTTGTCCATCTGATTCTGGGTGGTAGGCTAAAGAGTAGTGTAACTTAAATCCGAGCTTTAGTAGTAATTCCTTCCAAAAGTTACTAGTGAATAATCTATCCCTATCATTTACTATACTTTCAGGTTGTCCGTGGAGCTTTCAGATGTCATAAAAATGTAGTAGCTACATGGGTTGTGGTATAAGGATGAGCCATATCCAAGAAATGGTTGTACTTGTTGAGTCTATCTAAAATGACCAAAATAGTGTTGCAATCATCATATTGAGGTAGTTTCTCAATAAAATCCACAGAGATTTGAGTCCAATCTTGATTTGGTATGGTTAGTGGTTGTAATAACCCTAGATATTTGTATTGTTTTTTTGTGCCTCTGACAAATATCACAAGCTCTGAGGAACTCAATTATATCTTGCTTCTTTCCATACCAAAAAAAATATTGACAAAACTCTCTTAATTATGGCGGTGTCTTGGATACCCCCCAAGGTTTGACGAATACATAGCCTTCAAAATCTCCACTCTGATGTTGTTTGTAGCACCAGCATAAAATGTTTGTTCCTTTTTTGACAATTTTTAATGAAAATAAAATCATGTGTTCCATCAAGTTCCAGTAATGCTTTAGTTAAAAGCTCTTGCACAGTGTTATCCACTTGATAGCTCCCTTCTAATAGTTCCCGCCATACATGTGTTATAACAGAAAGATATCTAAATTTGATTTCGTATTGAACCTGAACAGAGTCTCCTCCTTCCATGTTCAACATGTTCTCGATACTCTCATGATCTTGCTGCTTCCCACTATCATCTTGATCCATCTCTGTTAATGTTTTAGGGGTATAATTTAACATTTCCGGACCAGAATTTTCCACCTCAAATTTATCCATATTCTCAAAAAAAATCAAACTCTCATATTTTTCATCAGTGCCATTTGTATCTCCATGTTGATGTTCATCAATCTTCTCATTATTCCCAGACTTGGAGTTGTCATCAGAATTCCCAGCATTGTACTTATTATCATCTTCCTTATATGATCTAGAATCATACTTATCACCCTTTTCCTGGTGTGGAATATGTGGGATATTCATGATTTGAGTGTGAAAATCATGCAATGCTCTAGCAACATTCCCTTCTTGTAAAAATGCGATTGCACCTGGATTCCAATCATCCCAAGCCACATAATTATACCTCGGCTCATTTGGATCAGAAGAGACATCAGTAGCAGTAGACCTGCAAAATCCAGGTATTCCCATTCCTTGATGTATGGAGTTAACTGCAAAAGGCTTAGACATTTTAGATTGTGACCATTATATTTATAAGACTTCAAAATATTATCAAAGTTGTTAGCTTGAACTGTAGACTTAAGCTCAAAATTTTCACAATTTTGGGGAATAGGCTTTCTAGATAGAGCATTTTCAGCTCCATTTTCTATACCTTTCTTGTAATAATTTCAAAGCTCAACCCTGATAACTTTGTAACCCATTTATATTGTAATACAATTGTTAGTTTCTTCTCAATGAGATATTTAAGACATTGATGATTTGTCTGAATAATAAAGTGACTCCCAATAAAATAATGTTTTCATTTATCAACCACCATAACCAAAGCGAGAAGCTCCTTTTCATAAGTTGACAACCCTCTATTATTTGGACAAAGTGATTTACTTAAAAAGGCTATAGGTCTATTATCTTGCATAACTACATCCCCCATGCCTAAGTCACAAGCATCCGCTTCTATCACAAAAGGTTTCTCGAATTTGGGCATCTTAAGAATTGGTGCCGAAGTAATTACATATTTGAGTCTATTCAAAGTAGTTGTTGTTTGTTCATTCCATAAGAAATTGCCTTTTTTCAAGAGATCACGCAAAGGTCTACAAATGGTTCAATAACATGCAATAAACCTCCTGTAAGACCCAAAAATTCCCTCAATTCCTTTAAACTCATGTGAATAGGCCGATCCCAAATATTCAAAACCTTGTTGTCGTCCATTCCAACCCCCCGCTCTGAAATGGAATTTCCTAAGTACTCAATTGTGGTATACATTTGGATAATTTGGCCAATAGTTAATGTTTCTGTATTTCAATCAAAACATATTCAACATGTTGTATATGTTCAGTTATAGTATTGTTGTCGATAAGAATATCATCAAAGAACACAAGAACAAATTTTCTGATATATTTCTGAAATACACTGTTCATGGGGGACTAAAAAGTAGCGGGAGAATTGGTCAATTCAAATGGCATAACCAGGAACTCAAAGTTCCCATGATGAGTTTGAAATGTTGTTTTGTGCACATCAACCAAGTTAACTCTTATTTGATGATAACATGCTCTAAGATCCAATTTTGTAAACAGTTTCGCACCATGTAATTTATCTAGAAGTTCATCTATTATGGGAATGGGAAATATGTCCTTCACAGAGGAAAAGCACTGGAGAAGAAAACGTACAATTGCTCACTTAATGGTTGCACTAGGCAGTAGTCTTCCTCTTGCATTTCTATTTTATCCTTGTGAGGATTTGGCATCTATATGGCTTGATCTGAAAGGTTGGGCATATGCTTTCAAGGGAATGATGTGATCAATAGACCTAAATGGAGGTAAAGCAATAGAAATTTGGAAGATATCAAAGATTTTAAGGAGAACCTGTTGCGACTCTAGAATTAGTGTCATTTTATTAAACTGATCATTTTGTTCTTAATCCATCTTATTCACCCTCAAGTAACTCGGTTGACTATTCTGGATTTGGGATTATTGCACCATATGATCATATCTCAGCTTCTTATTTGGCTCGATTTGGATCGAATTTTCCCCCTCAAGTGGTACTCCGTATGCAGAATATTGGTCCCAGTAATTAGTTTGATCATACTGATTATACCGTGTTATACTGCTAATGATACCTCTTGAGGAAACATGCATATCTTCATACACATGTTGCTTCATGTAACCATTATTCAAATCAAACATCACGGCCTTCCTTTTCTTAAAATCAATTAGTTCTCTAGCTTGATTTCCCCTCAAAATTGTGAAGCCATTATCACCACAATTATCTTTAATATACCATTGAGCACCTAAACAGTAATTTGTGACATCCTGCTTGTTAAAATCAAATGACATGGGACTGAAGAATTTCATCCAGTCAACCTCGAGAATCACATCCAAATTCCCTAAATCTATTACTTTCAATTCAAATGCAAACCAATAGCTCTAGACCTTCCAATACACCTTAGGACATGTAGTGGATCCCCTCACTTGACTCTCGTCAACAATTATAACAAAAAAAAAGGTCAGGTCGGTACTTGTTTCAGTCCCAAACTCCTAACCACCTTAAAGTCTATAAAACTGTCGGTGCTCCCAATGTCCAACAACATATAGACATTAACTTCTTCAATTTCACCATGTAACGTGATAGTATTTTCTCTGCTAGAATAGCCTTTAGTTTTAAAGTGATGGACTCGAATTCTCCGGTACCTCTTCATTCTTCCTAGCGTGTACATTTTCGTAATCATCTAGCATATGTACATCATCAATTAAGCATTCAGTTACCACACATCATCAATTATGCATTCAGTTACCACAACATCATTATCTTCATCTTCATTATAAATAGACATATGCTTAAATTATCTAAACTTACACACGTGACCTGGTCTGAAACTCTCTCCACGTTTATAACACAAATGATTGTATCGCTTGTTTAAAATTTCTTGAGGGGAGATTATTGTGAATTTTTCTTTACCTTCATTTTTATTTCCAGACCAATTTGTTTTCTCCTTAACAGGATTTTACGTATTGTTTCCCAATCCAACTACTAAGGCTCCATTTCTAAACAGTATCTCTAGGTTCATTTCTTGTAACAAAGCAATCTCAACAGTATCATGCAAAGTAATAGGTTTAAGAAATTTCACCATTGGTTTCAATTCATCCTGTAATCCACAAATGAAACTAGAAATGAAGTAGGATTTGGGTAACCTGGAGTCCTTGCAGAGAACCAGTGTTTTAAGATCTTCAAATGCCTCTTGAGAGCTCATTACTGTCGATTTTTTATATAGTTTGTTGAATTCATCGATTGCGTCCATTCCCCCAAAATCAAAATCAATTGATCAAGGCTTCACTGAATTGTTTCCATCCTACCACTCCTTAAATGGCCTTGAACTGGAACCAAATCTCCGCTTTACTTTCCAAATAAATATCCACATCCTCTACTCTTTGCGGATTGAATAAATAATAATATCCAAAGAACTTCTCTTACTTCTGAATCCAATCTTTAGGTTTATCTCCAAAAAATTGGGTCAAATTAACTCTCTGATAAGTATTTCCAGAACTTCTTCCAACTTTTTTCTCTAGTCACTGAAATGAGCTTCAGTATGAAAATTTACTTTTGGATTCATCAATAAAGGTGTGTTTTGAATTAGTCTAGCCTCTTGCTCTGGCTGCCTTGAAGTAGGTGAATTGTGCACTTCCTTATATCCTTGTTCATTAGCATTGGGAATCTCTTCCACTAACTTCTCTCTAGCTGCAATAGGATTTTCAGAAGCAGCTCCATCCTCGTTCACATTCTGGAAGCTTCGTCATTTTCTCGAGCTGCTTAGCAAAATCCTCCCTAAAACTGGCCTGAAAACGTGATAACGTTGACTCCATGGTTCGATTGACTCTTGCTTTCATTGAATTCTGACTTCTTTGAAAATTCTTGAGCTTACTCCTTCATAATTAGAGAAAATTGTGTAACTGCCGAATGCAATTCTTTCATGGTGTTCTCGAGTGTTCTCAATCTGGTATTGTCATCCATGGATTTTGAGAATCGGTGGCTCTGATACCACTTGTCACAAATCAAAGATAAAAAGAGGAACAGAAAGCTAAATTGGGTATTGAATTTAGATTTGAGATGAGAAATAAAAGGGGATAAGATACAGAGAATTTATCTGTAATCTTCCACAAAAGAACAAAAATAAACTACTTCCATAACCGAAACTAACAACCCAAATAGTTGAGATGGTTAAGGGTGTTCAAAATTACCCGAAATATCTGTCTCGTCCATCCGCTGACCCAGTTTAAAATAACAGGGTATTTTTTTATTTTTCAGATTCCGGTATCCGGCTTGAAAATTTTACATTTTAACGGGTTCGAGCATGGGCCCGGGCAGCAAAAAAGCTATTTTCGGGTATTCGTGATACCCGGTAAAATTTAAATATTTTCATTTATTTTAATATTGAATTATATTAACTACATGTATACTCCCAAATATCTATTGTCCATACCTATGTAATATAAATTATTAAATAATTTGAATTAATATAATAATTAAGTGTTAAAATTTTAAGCACTTCCTTTTAATCCAGAATTCTCAATTGTTTCTTTCTCGTTTCAGCCTTTCTCTTTTAGCCTCAAATTTTCAGTTGTGCCCACGACCACAACCCTATTTTAGTTAGGCTAATTGATTTTATTTTTCTTTATTTGGTTTTCCATCACAAATCTCATATAACACTTTCATAACATCTCCATTAAATAAAAAAAATTCAAACGTAGTGATTTGTTTTTCTGTCATTTCAGCATATTTTGTTAAATTCATCCAAATTAGGGAATGAGGATGCTGGTTACGGATGTGTTACTCGTAGTGATCATTATATGCTAAAAATTTTAATGATAAAAGGTGATAGTTATTTGTACCAAAAATGTCACGAGAATTAAATTATTAAACTACATTGTCAACATTGTAAAAATATTTTTCTTATAATTATACATCTCAACATTTTCAATTTTATACGGGTCAATGGGTACCCTGTTACCTGGCCCAATAAATACGGGTACCCGCAATTATTTAGGGTCATGCCACAGGCCGCATTTTCAACTACCCGAACATGCGGGTACCTGCATTTGAACACCCTTGGAGGTAGTTGGTGTTTAACAAGAAAGCAGTTATGAGTTGTAGCTGATGAGTTGCTTGAGCTGAGCTTTCCTTCTGTATAATATCAATGAGGAGGAAAATACCAATAACTTCTTTGGATTCTGATAGGCGCAATGATTTGTGATCCAACTCATTATGACTCATTAATAAATGGGTTAGTTGGATAACAACCCATTGAAAAATGGGTTGATCCAAATCACTCGTTTTACGATCGTCAGAGACGATAGGCATATTTCAAGCTGAGGAAAACAAACTCAAGTTTCAAGTTGAGGGAAACAAACTCACTCATCAATTATTGCATCATGGTCAATTTGCCTTCTTGCTGTGACGGATTACGGGTCTGTGACCCAACCCAGATCCACAGTATCTAGATCTGTTCAATCTAGTATGGATCCAAATTTTTTGGACTCATCGGGTTGGGTCCGGGTTTGGTTTAGATTTTTAAAAATGAGTCTGAGTTCAGGTCTAAAATATTAAGACTCAGACTCGACTCAGGCCTATAGACCCATAAACCCATATTACCCTAACTATATATTCATTTATCCTAATTTCTAAATTACTTTCATATTTTCACTTTATTTTATTTTTTAAATTAAACAACTAATGTGTATTGTATTTTTTTGGAGAAGAATTAATTCAAGTCCATATTGAACTTGAATTATTTTTATTTAAATACAAATTTTATTTAGTGAAAAAAAATATAAAGTTAGACTCATTTAAGACCTGTTTAGACCCAAGACCCGTTTAGACCATCAGGTTTGGGTATGGGTCTAAGAAATTTAGACCCTACAGGTCCGGGTCTAACTAAATTTTTTGAGATTGGGTCTAGGTCTTATTAGACCCAACTCAGACCCAACTAGGGATGGCAGTGGGGCTGGTTTTGATGGAGGTCTGCTCCGCATCCGCCCAAATGGAATGCGTATGGATGTAATTTTGGTGGGGTGGGTATGAATATTGATACATGCATGGGTAGTTGGTCGGGCATGAATATTAGTTCATACCCGCTCCACCCCTGCCCAACCCCACTATACCTGCTATGTATACACTTATTTATTGTATAATAAAATATTTTTTATCCCTAATGCACATATTTTACTTATAATATTTTCATGGTAATATTATTGAACTTTTAATATTAAAATAATTAAGTTAACCTAAAATTTTAGGTGTTATTTGGAGATATAGATGAGGTGAGTAAAATGACTTTGAATTGGGTATGGAAACCCAAGTGGATGATGGAACGTGGTGGATTTTAAATAATACCCGATGGAATGGGAATTTATTTTAATATTGTACCCATCATGGATGATGGGCCAAATATAATTTTAGGAGGACATGTGTAAACGTACTATATAATCCGTCCCTGCCCCACCTTATTGTCCTCCCTAGACCCGACCCATGATCATCTTCTTGCTCTACACAGCCATTCACGGGCTCAACTAGCCTGTCTTTCGAAATGTGCTGGCAATGAATTAAACGGTCTTGGTTATTTGTCCTTTTAGCACTTGCATCATAGGCTTGAATTTCGAACACCTGTGCTCAGAAACAGATGGTACTGGGAACAATTAGTACCCTTTTTCCTCCTGCTTCCAGAAAGAGTACCAGAATGCCTGAGAGTTAAAGGTGTTCCTTTTTTAAAACCAACAAAACGGATTTTTTTATTTTTTTTTAAAAAAAACAGATTACTTTTTACTTAGACTGCGACGTTTTTCAAGTACTGCTCTCTCAAGGTAAACAACCAAATACAATTTTGCCAAAACAGTTGGTGGGAAATAAAGATCAAGTGGCAAACAGAAAATTTTCAGGTCAAGGAAGCTTGCCCTCGAGTAAAGATGCCATACACTCAAATTAAAGGAACTACAGTCTACAATAATACTATCAAAATTAAGTCCAACAACCAAAATTATCAATTTAACTGCTAATTTCCAAAATACGAAGCACCATCCAAAACCAAAAAAGTAACATAAGTTGTGATTGGTAATGGGGGTCATCATGCTGCTCCTTACTTCTTATCTTCCTTTTCGGCCTCAGCTGCCCTCTTCAACCTAGCACCCATATGGCG
>JAULKM010095292.1:0-11103 GCA_032355605.1 Rubia tinctorum
TACATCAACTAGGTAGGGTTATATCTGCATTAAAAATTATCTGAGGGTTATATTGGCACTTATGTCAAGTAGGTAGGATTATATTGGTATATATCCCTAAAATTAATAAAGAAATCGATTAACCGACATAACTAGATAACTATAACCGATATTAACCAATTAACTAATAAACCGAATTAAATGCTGGTTTGATTTTGATTGATTATCGGTGTTCCAGTTTTTTTTGAACAGCCCTATCCATGTGCAACCATTTCACGAGCAAAGTGATAGTCTACATCAATATGCTTGCTACGATCATGATGAACCGAATTGGCAACAAGATATGTGGTAGACACATTATCACAACAGAGAGTAACAAGAAACCGAAGAAAATATCCCAAATCAGCAAGAAGTTGACAAAGCCAAATTGTTTCAGCCGCAATGTAAGCAACAACCCCATATTCAGATTCAGTTGAGCATTTTGACACAATAGGTTGCTTTTTAGAGAGCCAAGAAATCAAATTCTTTCCAAGAAAAATGGCATTCCCAGTGGTAAAACGATGACTGTTAGGGCAACTAACCCAATCTGCATCAGAATAAGCTACCACTAGTGCAGGAGAGCTCGCCGAGTGAAGAAAAATATCAAACTCCAAGGTACCCTGCAAATATATAAAAATTCTCTTCACAACATGAAGATGAGTAGTACAAGGAGCATGCATAAACTGAGAAACCATATTAACAACATAAGCAATATCTAGACGAGTCATAGTCAAATATTACAAAGCACCAACCATACTTCGATAATTTGTGGTATTAGCAAGAAGGTTTCCATCAACAGATGGCAACGTAACTTTAGAAACACATGGTGTGCGTACAAATTTAACAGTATGAAGATGATTTTTTAAAGCAAATCAGACACATATTTTTGTTTGGACAAAAACAGGCCAGAAGGAGTACGCAACACCTGAATTTCTAAATAATAATGGAGATCCCCAACTCCTTCATATCAAACTGAGATGAAAGAATATAATTGAGTTTATGAACTAGAGTTGAACTACTACCTGTAAGAACAATATCATCTATATAAAGAAGTAAAATAAGCATGTGACTATGGTATTTTAAAACAAACATAGAAGTCAAGTGCTACATTTAAAACCAATGGATAATAAAAAAAAATTGTTGAACCAAGTAAACCAAGCTTGCGGAGCTTGTTTCAACCCTTATATGGACTTATGTAAACGACATATGTAATTTGGCTTTGAAGGATGTGCGAAACCCTCAGGTTGGCGCATGTAAACTTCTTCATATAAAAACACATGCAATAATGCATTTTTAACATTTAATTGACGAACAATCCAATTAAGAGAGACATAAATAGTAAGAACTAAAAGCAAAATAGTGAGTTTCACTGCAGGACTAAAAGTATCAAAATAATCAATGCTTGCTTGTTGGTGATTGCCGAAAACAACAAGTCTGACATTAAACCACTCCATAGACCCGTTAGAATTGTATTTTATTTTATATTCCCATTTATAGCCAAGTACATGATGATTGTAGTTTTGAGGTACCAACTATCAAGTATCATTTTTAATTAAAGTCATATACTCATCAAGCATAGCCTGACGCCAAAGAGGATCCTTGGACGCCTGTTTAAAATTAGAGGGTTTTAAATCTACGAAATATTTTTTAAATCTGTTAGGCAATGAGGTTTGAAAATACCATCTTTAAGAGTAACCATAGGATGAGCATTTGGAACAAGCAGTAAAGGAAACGAGGAAACTGAACCAAGAGAAACAGACAACTCGGGACTAGGAACTGACTCGAGTGAGGTGATAGGTGAAGAGAAGACATGCACTGGACTCAAAGATACATGATCTGGCTAAGAAGACACTGGAGAGGTAGATGGAGGACTGAGCTCGACAGGATCATGAGAACCACAACATTCATCGTCGGTGTTGGGGACGGAACGATTGGTAAGCTAAGGGGAGAGGGAGGGAAGGGAGGTGTCGGTAGAGAAGCCACAGCAGAGACCAGCATAGATGATGCATGAACGACGACACCCGGGGTTAACATTGAACTTGACAAGACAACTGTAAGAGGCCAACTCAAATTTAAGGTAAGAGGGGAGGAAAAAAGGCAAAGTCGACTTGGTAGAGAGAAGACTACGATATGGAAAATTTTTCTCGTGAAAAATAACAAGACGACTAATATAAACACGACCTGAAATGGGATCAAGACACATATATCCCTTGAAATTAGAGGCATAACTAATAAAGACGCAATATTTGGATTTAGACCGAAATTTATTGATTTTAGGATCCATCAAGAGTGGAAAACATGCACAACCAAAAACCTTCAAAAAACCATAAGATGGTGAACGATGAAATAATTTCTAAAAGGGCGAAATACTCCCTAAAGCTGAGCTCGGTAGGCGATTTATGGTAAACGTTGCTTGAAATGCGGCATCGGCCTAGAACTGAGCAGGCAAGTCAGACTTAACTAGCATGGTACGAGTCATTTTAATAATATGCCTATGTTTATGCTCAACAACCCCATTTTGAGACTAGGTGTCTGGACACGAATTCAAAAAAATTTATTCCTGGTTTTTGAAAATATTGAGTAAGAGTAGAATTATCAAATTCTCGTCCACCATCACTTTGAATTTTTTTTAGTTTTGCAATTGAAAAGATTTTCAACCATAGTTTGAAAGTTCAAAAATTGTGAGTAAAATTCGGATTTTCAATGCAAAGGATAAATCCTTGTAAACCATGAAAAAACATCAACCAAAACATCATAATGAAGAAAACATTGATTCGATATAGCTGGTGATTGTCAAAGATCACTATGAATCAAATACAAAGTATATGGAGCAGCGTATGAAGCATCACAAAATGGAGGCTTATTTGTTACATGCGATGGTCGCGGGTCAGAGTTCGAACTCTTCTCTTGCGTATGGTTCCATTCTGTAAAATCTATATCTCTGATACCATGTCAAAATAATTGTGTCTTACCCAATTTGTAGCCCTAACACTCTTTATATATGAATAATATTTACATGGAAAAGTTTATTCTATCCTTATACCCTAATAGGTATAACAATAACAAATTCAAAACGAAAAAGAAACCATATTGATGACAATTAGGTTGCTGCTCGAGAGGAAGGGAACAATAAAGGTGGAATGTTTTTATAGAGTTTCTTTAGACAGTGGTTCAATCGTCGTTTACTTTAGTGCACTACAAGCACATGTTCTGATGTCAGAATTACGCCTGATCTGCACTCATGACACTTGCTAATCCGTCGTTGGAAGTTCCGCTTAGTGCATATAAACATGCACTCTGGACACAGGTTCTAAAATGGGAACTGCCCCTCTATTATGGACTTTCAGTGTATAATTTTGTAGGGTTTCTTTAGATGACGGTGCAACCGCCGTTGCATTCCTTGATACACTCTGTACACATGTTTCGATATCTAATGTGCCCTCATGAGTGGTACATTAGACGGAGATTGGTGGATAGAATAACCACCCTCTAATAGATTTTCGGAGCCGTCTTTCGTCGATCTGACTAGCAGAACTCATGTTCCGAGTTTAGAATTTCAGGTAGACAGCGCCTCTAAATAAAAAATATGCATAATCGACGTGCAATGAAATCGTTAATGGCAAATCCTGCACTAATGCACAAGCCATCAGGTGGATCTCAAAACATAACAAATTGATGAAGTTGAAGCATATGAACACACTTATGAATACAATGATCAGGCAGCCAACTCTGGCGAGAGGGAGTATTGACCCAATGATAATGGCTGGTTTGTGATGACATCTAGGACCATTTCCCTTCTCTTTTAGTGGTTGGATGGCATCCCAGCCCAATAATTCAGCGATGCGGATTCGACAGCTTCAATGCGATTCTGGCCCAATATGTTGCACTCGTTTTCACCTCGTCCTGTAAAATCAATACTTACCAAAAACAAAATCAACAGTTTTTGGTAGTACGAATTTCGCAAATGCATGTGATGAATCCAGGCTCCATGCATTCTCTTGCTATATTTATCGGACTGCGCCCTCTTCGGTTGCCAAGAAGAGCCCACCTTTGGATTTCTGCTTCTGCAAAGGTTTTGGGTAACTAATCTTTTGGTGTCAGTTTCGGATTATTATGATTTTGATGCAATTTTAGTTTTACTCACGAGTCACGATTGGTAAAAATGTGAGGGTTAAAACAGTTTAACAGTTTCAGGATTACTAATGAAAGTAAATGCTGTAGCACGCTTATGATCTTTGTGATTCTGACTCCTGCTCCCCAAGCCCCACCACCTCTCATTTTCGTACTGCGAATCCTAACATAAGCAATAAATATGAGTGTTCACAACCAATACTTTCTACTTCCTCCGTGTTCGGCAAAGGCTTCTGTTGTGTTTTTGCACACACATTTATAGATGATGATGACATGCAGTAAAGAAAATCGAAGATTGAAATAAGCTGATCAAATTTAAATTTAAATAAGGAAATCGTTCATGTAGAATTCTTTAGTTGATACAAACGAAAATAGGAAGTGCTTACTATTGAGTGGGAATTATGGGGTCAGTGTAATTCCAACCCTTGCCAATTTTTGTTTTTTGATGAAGATAATATATGGTTCTCACTAACATGTTCTCTTCACTATACGGAAGATAATTTATTTACCTCTTGTACTAGTTAGCACGTGAAACAGTCGGATTAGGGGTGATTAATGAGTCGAGCAGATAAGATCGACTCGTTTTGAATTCAATCACAATAAAATTAATGAACATGAGATGAGCAAGACCCTGATCACGATAACTCGAGCCTTAAGTTAGACTATTCTCATATACAGCAAAAAGAAAATCTAACGGGATATGAGTCTTTGATACTACCTCTGTTTCGTTGGATGTGACACCATAGATATAAGTGCTTGGATTTAAGTGAATGAAATGAGTGGATGGAATTGAATTTAAAAATGGAAAAGTAGAATGAGTGAATGAAATTGAAGGAATTTTGTGCATAAAAGAAAGTGTGTCAAATTCACAAAAATAACCAAAAAAAAAAGTGTGTCACATTCAATAAAACTATCTCTAGTTCATAATCGTTTGTAGATTTTGTGACTGGAAAAATCACAAGCTGAACATTAGATTCTTGTTCAAAAGAAAGAGATCCTCTCTGCAGTAGTCAAACACTCAAGGCTTCAGCGTTGAAGACACTTTTCAGAGCCATTTTGTTGCGAGGGCAAAGTAGACTAAGGTGATTGATGAGTTCTTGTACTCCTAGTTTGCTTCCAGTTGAATGGACATTTCACAGCGGTTCCAAAATATACTTTTCTTTCTCGTTATAAGCTCCACACTTTAATTTTAAAATTTAATTTGAAAAATATTTGATTTTTAATATATTAAATATCTGAATTTTACTCCTTAATATCCTTTTTAATTTTTGACCATTTTGACAATGAACTCACTATTTTCCCAAAATATCTATATTTTTCACAATAATCCTATGCCACATCAATTGTCCTACTCTCTCTATCCCAACCATTTTTGCAGAGAGAAATTACTGATTTTTTTTTCAATGAGGGAAAATTCTCTTATACCCTTCACCTCTACCATTGGAACACTGCCATCTCTGCAACTGTCAGCTGAAACAAAATGAAACAAAACTCCGCTGCCGCTGCCGCTGCCATCTTCGCTGTGGAGGTTTGAAATCGGGCGGAAGGGATTGATGAGTGAAGAGGGTTGTGTTTGTGAAAATAAGGGGAGGTCTGAATCGGGCTCGCCGCCCTCCAAATGGGGTTGAATTGGGCCAACCTTTGCCTCAACAACCCGTCGCCGACAAACTCTCCGTCGTCTAATTCCTCCAGGGCGGCGGGAGGGCAAAGGAGATGGGAGGAGGAAGGTGGAGAGAGGGCGGAGGAAGGGTAGAAGGTGGAGAAAAGAGGAGGCAGCCGTGTTTGATGTTTGATGAAAGAAACTTTTAGGGATTAGAAATGAATTAGGGTTGGTGATAAATTGGGCCAAGTGTAAAATTTTAAACTTCTAGGGATAATTATGTCATATAACTAGTTCATTTTTTCTTAAAAGGCAAATTATGCAGATTTGGTTGGAACAGATTAAACAGGAACTATGTAGAAATGGCTGGAACGGGGAGTAAAATGTTGTGTTAAGATTACCTATAGTACTAATATTTTTGAAGGAGTACAAGTAATGAAATTACATACTAACATCCTAATTTATGACATAACTAAGAGACATCATCATTGGATCAATTAAAGTTCGGTGGATAAATAGTGACACCCTCTTGAGAACACTCAAACGTTGCACCATCACCGATCCGCTGTCACCGAAATCGGAAGCACCATGATCACACCATCATCGACCACCTGCGGGTTGGAAAACCACGACATTAACCACTGACCAATCTCATGACGCTGGTTAATCCTCATCAAGATATTGCTCTAACATTCATAATTTTTTGACAAAAATGTGTTTTGAATGTTGAATCTTTCAGTTCCAGAGAGTGGATACACTTAAAATACCAATTTTCGTTGGACGGAGTAAGTACTTTGTAGCAAGCTTAGATTTGCAAAAAGCTCTAGGCCCACTGTCCAACTGTAAAGTTCGATTAAGACCCAACTTTGAGTACTTAAGACAAAATCACATGTAAAAATGGGGTAATAATGAAAATTGATGATATATCAAGGCCTACATCTAAATCCTTTGTTTTGGAACATGTAAACCAGCTTTTTCCCTTTTGGCTTTTTTTTTTTCTTTTCAGAATCACAACAAAGCAGGAATGAAATGGACTAATATTCTAATTACACGACACCCTATCATTATTTTTGCCTGTCACTCCCCACATGCACTTGTTAAATTATACTCCCAGTCCTCCTCCAAATTTAACAGAGCCTTTTGCTCTTTTTGCACATTTTACAGCTAAAAGAAGTAACCGTTGTAGTTTTCGCATTCCAATGCCCCCCTGAGTTCCCCTTTTCATTTGGTAGACAATATTTATGGAAAATCGAGCTAGTATGCTAGGAGTTGCTTGATTCATAATCTCTTTGTTTCTTTGCACGTTTCTCTGTATCTGACACCATAAATTTAAATTTTTGAATTTATAGGGAATGAAATAATTTAAAGAAATCGAATTTAGAAATAAAAAAAATGTAGAATGAGTGAATGAAATTGAATTTTTTTTGCCAAAAGGAGTAACTGTGTCAATATAAAATAAATAATTTTAAAAAAAAGTGAAATTGAAAAGATATTATAAATTTGATTAGTGTGAAGTATAAAGTTGAATATGTTTATTTTCTAAAAGGACATAAAAGTAGGTTATTTTAATCAAATTTACCAATTATAAATTTGAAGGAGTTGGGTGTAATTTAACCTTTGGAACTTGGGAAAGAATTGTGAAGATCAATCAGCTACTTCAGAAAATGGGACAAAGGCAAAAGGATACTACTACTACATTATTTTAAACATAAAAAGTAATACAAGAAAAGCGCGCCAAAAAAACGAACTGGCGGTGAGATTTCAAACTCTAGAAAATTAGTTTCCTACGCGGCGGCGCCACCGCGCCACAACTTTTCCCGGCCAACGCAGCGAGATCACGGATCGTTTCGCCAATCAAATCCTTAAATATCAGCCGTTCGATATCCAACACCGCCTCCGACAGCTCTACCGGCGGGCAGCCTCCCCAGCCGCTGACGGCATCCCCGGCCAAATCCTTCTTCAGAACTCCGCCGATGACCTCCACCAAGTCGCCGGAGCTATCCCGTTCTCGTACCCTCAGAAACTCCGACCGGATCATACGCACTGACGACTTTATTGCGCCGGCATCCGCCCACGAAAACGCCTTCCACGGCGGCAACGTCTTGTTCCGGTCGAGGATCTCCACCACGACATCGAAAATCAGCTTCCTTCGCATCCTCGAAACTTGGGTGCTTTCGCATCCCTCAAGGTAATGTTGCTTTTCTAACATTAGAAACACATCGGAATCCTCCGGGAGGTATCGCGACGACATGAGGATCTCCGCGATGTAAACCAAATCTTGGTCGGAACTGTCCTCGTCGGGTCTCAGGATCGAACTCCATGTCTCATCCTCCAAATCGGTCGATCTGTCGTCGCACTCTGCCTCGTTGTCTGAAACATAGATCACATCTACCAAAAATCAGAATAATGGAAACAGGACAGGATCACGTCATAGATTGAATCTGTGTAGTTATTCAGGTGTAAATGTACAACTAGTTATTACCATGTAACAGGAAAGTTGAACTCAGTTTTGTTTGAGATACTGTCTTGGTTGTTTCTTCGGGGGACGCATTAATGAACTCCATTTTAAAATTATAAATCACCAGAGTAGTTGAAAATTGAATTGTTCTAGCTTCAACAACCTAGCCCCCTTTCACATTATGTGGATTAAATGCTAAGAAGTTGAACCAGAAGTCTTCTATTCTAATTATATCAGCGGAATAATTTTCACGATCTTATAAGTTATAAGACACGTCTGACTATTATACATCCCTACGTCCAACCACTAGTGACATATATTTTTTTAATCGAATATGGTAAAGTTTGACCATAAATATAAATATAAATATATAATGTGAGATATTGGTGAATTCGTCTGAACCGGAGTATTTTCTAAAGATCAAATTTTATGTTGAATTGGTACATGTAGCTAGAGATATTGATGGTCAAGCATGATCATTAAATACCGTGAAAAAACAAATATATCATTACTCCTGTGACGGAGGAGTGCTTATAACAATGCATAAAAAGTTAATATTATAAATACTTAGAAAAATATGTTCGAATATATACATTCAAATTCTGTGCAGCCTTAATCAGTCACATGAAATGTTTTTTTTTAACCTTCTTATTTGTTTACCGTAGAGTGAGTCAAGAGCCTAGATCTGATTTCACGCACAATCAGTCACTTTCACACAATTAAGTTGAATCCACCATTGTTGAATACTTAAAGAAGACCAACAAATCTAATAAATGGAAGACTGGACTACCAAAAAGTAACCCCCATCCTCATTACAGTGTGAAGTAATGCAGCAACGTCATTTTGAACGGCTACAAAATTAATTTCCATTAATGGAGCATTCCCAATAACCGACTTGCATCTAAATTATCCATAGAGCATCTCCACTACAAGTATTTTATAGTAAAATAAAAAAGAAAAGGCCAAATATCAAGTATGCGTGGATATGTTTCACAGAGTTTATAAACTGTTTTACTTATAAACGAAACACTTTTTTTAGTTTTTGTTAAAGTGCTAAAAGATAACTTATTTTGAAAGCATGACCTATTTTTTTGGGAAAAAATAGAAGTTGATCTAAGCTACTTTCAGAAAAATGAATTTTGCCAAAAAATGAAAAGTGTATCATTTTAAAAATCTCAATAACGTAAGTGTGACACATATATAAACGGGAGGAGTACTAAGCTAGCAAGATTATGTTGATGGAAAACTTCCATTTAATTTCCGGTTCCGCTATCTTTTGCGTGATTTCCTTGGAAATAAAACCATGATATTTAGTGATGATAGGCGAGGCAGTCAGGAAAGTCAAAGGCATAGAATAGTTTAGCTCAGACGTCAATTACATCGGGAACATAATTATAATAATACGGGCGCGTGACCACTTGTACAATTAGTGAGCTTTGCACTTACCTTTGAAATCAATGCTCCGTTTCTTCACCGGCGACTCCGACTCGTCCTGGTAGAACGAAGAGTCCAGAACCGACACCGGCGACGGCTGCATCTCCGCCGCGGCGTTCATCGCCGCAATGCTGTGCAGAAGCTTATCGCACCTCTCCAGCAGAGTCTTCCCGTCCTTAAACTCTCCGAATTTTAACCTCTGCAATTCCGCCATAACCACGAAATTGAGTGAAAAAAGTTTTTCATTAATCCAAAGTCATCAAAATTTACATCAAATAATACTGTTCAAATACACAAAACAAAAAAGAAACGGACTATAACTTTGCCTAAATTACTTGCACCACCCTCTATATTGCTTATTTACTCACCATATTGCTTATTTACTTTTGGAGAGTAACTTTATAAAATTTGACCCTAAATATAAATTAATATATGAATAACAAATATATATTAGGTGAGATATTGTTAAATTTGTACTAAATATATTTTTTAAATATCAACTTTTTATGCAACGTTATGATAAGTAACTAGAAATATTTACGGTCAAACATGCTTATTAAAAATTATGAAAAATTAAATAAACAATTTAGATTGACACGAGGAGAGTATTTAAATTAACTTCGGATCTATTTGATTCAGCGAAAATAACTTTTAGAGTATTATGTAAATGGAAACAAACTCATACTACAATGTACTCCCTCTGTCCCGGCAGAATTGGCCGGTTTACTGTGCACACGGTTTTCAATGATCATGTTTGACCATCAATAATTCTAGCTACATATACCAATTCCGTATAAAAAGTTGATATTTTAAAAATATATATGTTAAGATGAATTAACAATATATATTGCATGATATATTCATTATATGTATATTAATTTATATTTATGGTCAAAGTTCGATAAATTTGACTTTGCAAATAATATGTTCATAAATTTAACTTCGAAAATCTAATTTTGATAAAGTTTTCGGATTGGGACTTTGAAAAACAAATGCAAAGAACGTTTTGAGAAACGGGAGATTTATGTTGTACCTCGGTGTCTGTTTGGGAAGAAGTGCTGATTGTACTGCCGGAAATGGAGGATGATTCGTCTTCAGTGCCTGTGACGGTGGAGATCTTCTCGTCCGTTAGTCTTCTACGCCCAGTCGGCGAACGATTCGCCGCCGTTGGATCGTGGGACCCACTATTCCTTCTTGAGCTAAGTCTTGGCGAATGGGCCGCCGGCGGAGAGGATTTTCGGCACTCCGTGGACGATCTTTTCGTTTCAACATTTAATGGCTTTGATTTGATTATCGAATTGATCGAGCTCCTCGGCGAACGAACGTTAACATTCACGTTGCCGTTGCTGGCTCTCGTCGGGCTGCGAATATTCCTGTCAGCTGCCGCGCTCAGCGACCGTTCTCTGTTCGGGCTCCGGCGAGCGCCGTATCTCGACGGCGGCGATTCCGGCGCCACACGCCG
>JAULKM010095303.1:0-11102 GCA_032355605.1 Rubia tinctorum
GGTGTAGCTACTCGTCTGCCTCGCCCGAAAGATCTTGTCAAGTATGCAGAGAGCTGCATGTACACCCCTATCTACCGCCAATTCCGTTAGATTCTTTGGTAGCAAACTAGAATTGATTGATGTACACTTTTCATTTCGATTCTTCCGATTAACACCACAACACATGTATTTCATCTACTTTCTTTTAAAAGCGTCTTGCTTCGCGTGAACAGTAACGTACAGTGAATTTCGTCTTTTTCTATTTCACTTCCACGCGTCTTGGTCTGCATGTACTTCTTCTCATTAGTTGTAATTCACTTAACCTAATCAACTTTCCAACTTTTCCCCACATTCCACGCATCTTGCTCTGCATGCACTTCTTATCTTCATATTGGACGGTGATTAGCAACCAAATCCTGACATCAACATTAAAAAATTCCACGAAATACACCAAACGCTCACCACGCCAAGTTAACATTTTCTTAACAAAATGAAAAAGACCCAGTTCAGTTCATTAATCATCAAAGCAAACACAAGAAATGCTCCAGCAACCAAATTTCTATACTAACATTAGAAATTTCCAACAAAATCCAACAAGCTCAGTTCATTAATCATTAAAGCAAACACAAGAAATATTTCAGCAATCAAATTCCAAGACCCAGAAGAACAAATCTCTCAGCAAAACTCAAACCGTGGGTGATATTTGATAGATCATATACAAAGAGAAGGTATGAATATTTACCGGAAAAGAAAATATCATACTTCATGCAGCCAATCAGAACAAAATTCATCTTATGGCGGCCATCATCAAATGCCAAACCTTATAGAAGATACACACCATGTCCCTGTAGTGAATGCACCAACAACTGAAGACCAGTTTTTTAGCTCTAACCTTCCAGAGTACTCACAACCTCAGCTGGACTTAGTTAAAGGTAATGTTATTTTTGTCCTTCATTTCAATTTACACATTTTTTTTGTTTTCATAATATCTTTTCTGCTAAGAAAGATCAATTCGGCTAACCTTAAGTTTGAAAACCCTGCAAACTTTACTTATTAATGCAATTGAATATTGAATATAGTATAATTTTTTTTCATAAATCCAATATTATTAGTAAATTTTTATGTTTGCCTACAAAAAAAAGGACAGAATCAACGCATTACGTCAACAACGATATGATGTTCTTAAAAAAGGACTTTGCAAAGCAATCAATCACTGTCTATTACCTCAAAAAAGTCTGAACCAACGAGTTCAATACCTAATGTGCACATCGGCCAAACCGAGCACTCTTCTCAGCTTCAACAAGAATATAATAACCAGCCGTCAATTATTTAGTCTACGGAAATCAGAAATAAAGATCTTGTCACCGTGAATCAAACACAAGGAATGGATGTAGACATTTCTAATTGTGTCCTTCCAGAATGCACACAACCTCCACTAGACTTTGTTAGAGGTAATGTTATTTGTGTTTTAATCTAATTATATGTTCAATATGTTTGATCATAGACCTTATTTTCAGAGCATTAGTAGGATTTAACTTTGTTTAACAAAATATGTCATACTCAATCTACTACATTTTCACATTTGTTACCGAATATTCATTCTATTTACAGAAATATGTCTTCTTTTTTTAATTTAGAGTTCTCACAAATTATGTTTTTTCTCATACACGTTACATTTACTAGCTTCGCCTAAAAGTATCATAAAATTTTTAGACTTTATCTACCAGTACAGTTAAATTTTGAAATGTTCATTTTTCTAATAATACCCCAGTCCTCAGAAGATTTTATTTCATACATCACAATGTGACTTATCTTATTTATTCTGTCTTTGTTCTCCACTCTTTACATTCAACAATTAATATCGATTGCACATATTGAATTTCTTTCGGGAAAATCCAAAAGACAAAAAATAATAATGCCACCAATAAAATTTCAGACTGCCACACTATCTGCAGAAAAGAGACAGAGGATCAATGCTTTGCGTCGGGAACGATATGTTGCTCTTAAGCAAGGAAAAATCATGCAGAGCTATGGATCACCAACCATTCACTCATCAATTGAAGTGCCACATGTTATAGAAAATACTGATTGTGTCCCTCAGGTCAACACACAAGCAACAGATGTAGAAATTTTTAACTGTGACATTACAGAATGCTCAGAGCCTCCACTGAACCTTCATAGAGGTAATATTATTAGTGTATCTATGTCCCATTCATTTTATTTTATATTGTATTTTGTTTTCCCTATTAATTTATTCTTACACTACATTGGAAAATGCATGCTTTTACTACTAATCCAGTCTGAATATTTCATTTAAAAAATGAAAATATGACCGACTTTATCTATATTGTTCCATGCATTTTCCTATGTTTGCAGAGAAAAACTAATATGTATTTCCACATATTAACATTTCACGGGAAAATCTAGGGGGCAACGACAAAACATAATGCATCAAATTCCAACTTCACCGAGTAGATTACCTGATCCAGTCATCTGCATTTACTGTAATGCAATAAAGTTCTTTTCAGAACCATTGCATTTCTGTTGTGGTAATGGGTCAATAAAACTAACTAATACGCAGATGCCACCTGAGTTTGTTAAGCTATACAAAGTAAATGACCAACAATCACTAGAATTTTGCCAATGTGTGCGGAGTTACAACAATATGTTTTCTTTCACCTCTTTCGGTGTTAACTATGACAAGAACTTAAGTAGACGAGATCGAGGAATTTACACTTTTCGTGCTCAAGCACAAATTTACCATTACATGGATAAATTAACTCCAACAGAAGGAAGAAAGACTGAAAATATTCAGCTATTTTTTTATGATACTGAAAACAAGATTGTAAACCGAATGGCTATTTCAAGAAAATTTAAAGAGTCAATAATCATGCAAATACAAAATATCCTTGCCTGTAATCCGTATGCTAAGTTCTTTAGGAGTCTTACAAATGTTGACAACCTAGATAACTATCAAATCTACCTTAGATCAAACACTGGTTTAGACCAACGAACTTTTAACTGTCCATCCGTATCTCAAGTGGCTGCTATGTGGAATGAAATAGACGCTTTACGTGGTCATACATCAAGGGATATAAGAGTTTTCAACAAGGAGGGTCAAAGGCAAACAATTAAACATTATTTTGGATGTTATGATCCTCTTCAGTATCCACTCATTTTCCCTAAAGGAGAGATAGGTTGGCATAAAGGAATAAAAAAACTTAGTCCAGTTTCTAGAACTACAAATCCTGCTCAGACATGTCCCGGAGAGAACATGATCAATTTCCAAGAAACACTATCAGCAACATATAGTCTAAACAAGGAAGAAAGACGTAATTCTTCAACAATATTTTCCTTTAGCTTATAAGATAGGTTCAACACATTTGTATCTAACAATCATAACTTTTTTTCTCCAGCAATATGCAAGGACAAATCAAAGGAACCTCTAGTTACCTGCAGAGAGTATTATGCATATAAATTCCAGCTAAGATCATACGATGAATCTAACCTCTTACATACTAGAAGATTATTCCAACAACTCAATGTAGATACTTATGTTAAAATAGAAACTGCAAGACTAGAATTCCTTGCTAATCAGCAAAGCCGAATAAGGGCTGAACTTTATCAAGGCCTTTTAGATAGCATATCTACTGGATTGACTATTGGTTCTCAAGTTGGAAAACGAATTGTACTACCCCCATCATTTATTGGAGGACCAAGGGATATGAAAAAAAGATACATGGATGCAATGACACTTGTGCAAAAATATAGCAAGCCAGATTTTTTTTAACCATGACATGTAATCCTTCTTGGGCTGAAATTAAAGAACATTTGCATGAAAATGAAGAAGCCCAGAATAGACCCGATTTAATATGCAGAATATTTCATGCTAAACTACAACAACTTAAAGAAGATGTTATTGATAACCGTCTATTTGTAGAGGTAGCTGCTTATACGTATGTCATTGAATTTCAGAAAAGAGGCCTTCCTCATGCACATTTTCTGATAATTTTGAAGGAACATTTTAAATTGGTTTCACCAGATCAATACGATCAGTTCGTGTCAGCTGAGTTACTCGCTAAAAAAATAATCTTTATCTTTACCAATTAGTACTTAAACATATGATTCATGGTCCATGTGGTCAATTGAATATGAATAGCCCATGCATGAAAAAAGGACAATGTAAGAGTCACTATCCGAAAACGTTTACAGATTTCACACAACATTCAAGGAATTCATTCCCAAATTATATGAGACGAGATGATGGTGCAACAGCCGAAGTTCGGAATCATGTGCTGGATAATCGTTGGGTTATACCATATAATCCTTATCTACTTGCCAAATACGACTGTCACATTAACGTTGAAGTTTGCTCAACAATTCAGGCTGTAAAATATCTATACAAATATATTTAAAAAGGTCATGACATGATTCAATATACTTTGACAGCAAAACAAGATGAAAACGTTATTGATGAAATAAAAAACTTCCAATCAGCACGCTGGGTTTGCCCTCCAGAAGCATTATGGCGAATTTTCAGTTTCGACTTAAATAAAATGAATCCACCGGTCATGAGTTTACAAGTTCACATTGAAAATCACCAGTCCTTGACTTTTCATGAAACACAAACACTACAACAAGTAGTTGGAAACGAAAATTTGTCCACAACAATGCTCACTGAATTCTTCAGAATGAATTTTAACAAATATGAAAGCCAAACAACTCAATTGTCTTTACAAGGAATTTCCACAATATTTTGTATGGCATCAAAAGGAAAGAATCTGGACTGAAAGAAAAAGGGGACAAATGATAGGACGACTATATTCCGCACATTCTACGGAAAGAGAAAGATATTATTTAAGAACATTACTCATGTATGTTCGTGGGCCTACATCATTCCAAGACCTAAAATCCTATAATGTAATACCACTTTCTTCATACAGAGAAGCTTGCGAAAAGAAAGGTTTATTACAATCAGACAACATTACTGAAGAAACTATAAAAGAAGCTGCTTCATTTCAAATGCCGATAACATTGAGACAGTTATTTGCTACACTTCTAACCCACGCAATTGTCAATAACCCAAAGCGATTATGGAATATGTTTGAACCTTCACTTTCAGAAGACATGGCCAACAATAAAAACTATTCCAAGGAACAGATACAATTTAAAACATTACAACAAATTTATAATTATTTGAAATCCATGGGAAAAGGCATAGATGATTACAATTTTAGCCCTTTTCCTTCCTCTATTTTCAAGGATGATCAAAAAAATCAAGAAATATTTGCTGAAAAACCATCATTGTTTCAGATGAAGACCTATCTTCAGTAACAATGCTTAACAATGACCAAAAAACCACTTTCGAAAAAATCATGGATCGTATCTTACATAACAAATCAGGTATATTCTTTATAGATGGTCTTGGAGGCACATGCAAAACATTTATATACAAAGCATTATTAGCAACTATAAGATCTAAGGGAGGTATAACTTTAGCCACGACCACTTATGGCGTCGCAACATCAATACTACCAGGAGGCCGAACAACTCATTCTATGTTTAAAATCCCTGTTAAAGAAGGAGAGGATAACCGATGTAACATAAGCAAACAAAGCGGCACAGCCTGGCTAATTAAAGAAGCAAAACTCATTATTTGGGATGAGGTCACCATGACAAAAAAAATATTATCGAATCACTGGACAAAGTTTTCAGAGATCTATTGGATTCTAAATCACCATTTGGAGGGAAAGTCATGGTATTTGGAGGTGATTTTCGACAAACTCTCCCTATTGTTCGGAAAGGCAAAAAAGACGATTTCATTTCCTCAACTTTGGTAATGTCAGATTTATGGCCAACGTTTGAAAGGCTTAAACTATCAGTTAATATGTGGGCACGCCTCGATCCTACTTACAGTGAATTTCTCCTTAAAGTCGGAGATGGAAAAGAACCAACTTTTGACGATGACATGATTAAATTACCCACATAAATTGTCCTACGAGTGACAGAAAATGTAGACCCCCTTGACTCACTTATCAATTTTGTCTACCCCCAACCTTAGTGTCTTTTCTACCAATTCTGATTCAATTACTAACAGAGCACTGTTAACTACAAAAAATGAATATGTCAATGAGATTAATAACATTATGATCAACAGATTTCCAGTAGTTGAAAAAACTTTCATCAGTATCAACAAAACCATAGACATAAAAGATCAAACAGATTATGAAAATTTACTGCAATCTTGCAACCCTCCTAGCTTACCACCCCATCACTTAACGTTTTAAAAAAACCTGTCCCATAATGCTTCTACGAAATTTAAATCATACTGAAGGTCTATGTAATGGTACATGTTTAACCTGTATTAAATTCACAAAAAAAAATCATCCATGCCAGGATATGCTTTGGATCACACACAGGAAAAGAGATTTTCATTCCACACATTCCTATACAAGCCTCAGATGAAGACACATTTATTCCATTTAAAAGGATACAATTTCCCGTCAGATTATGCTTCACATTAACAATAAACAAGGGACAAGGCCAGACCCTAGATTACGTAGGTTTATACTTGAAGGAATCTGTATTCTCACACGGACAACTGTATGTTGCTCTTTCTAGAGCTAAAACTTCAGATAAAGTTAGAGTTCTAATTGATACAAAGAGAACAAATACCGCCGGTGAAAATAGTACACGAAATGTCGCTTACAAAGAGATATACATATCTGTTGAACGCAGCTAAATACCAATCCTTTTACGTCTCTGCTTTATTTTGATAACCATATTCCCACAAAATCAAGTATACAACATCACAACAGATATGAAGCAGAAAACCACCATTGCAGCCACAAAACAGCCCACATATGAACGGGTTATCTGATCTCATTTCTCCAACTCTACCATTTTTATTTTAAAATTTTATACCACCCTATTAATGCCATTCTACTCTTTTTCTGGTAATGATTGTCATTTATCCTGGATATGGATGGACGATAGAGCATGCGACATCTACTGATGCTGGAGATGCTGATAATGGAGTTAAATGCATAAGATGGAGGTGTGTTTCACTTAAGAGATGAAATGTTAATGGTTCATTTTGCTTAATTTAAATTCTCATCACACTTTACTACTTTTCTTTCATCTTATGATTTGATGCATAATTTTACAAATTCATTTTCTCTGAAAATAGATGGATTCGAATTGAACAAACTCAGTGTAACTCTAAGTTAGCCATGACAAACTCGACCTTTGTAAAATCCTGTGAAGATTGGTTGCTTTAATATTCCAAATGTTCATATTTACCTGTAATTTAAGAGAAAGTTGAGGTCTCGCAAATCTTATCACCTACAATTTTTGTATTACTGTCCAAACTCCGTAAATTTATGGATTATTTTTCTTAGGTCATAGTCTTATTGCTTATATATGACTTAGCATATAGGGAGTGAGATGTTATTGACGCCCTTTGGATTGAACTTAGCTTCGTGTCATGATATGGCCTGGCGACACTATCACTGTATGAGATCAAAAGCTTATATCAGAAACAAGACCTTTGTTTATTACCTTGCGAAACTAGCCTAAACAATTAAATTTACATAAATACATATTACGCCCTACAAATTTTAAATCTCAAGTACAAGGTTTACGTATGACCTTTACAAAGTGGACTGCCAAGTAAGCCTGAAAACCATCCCCCATCTGAACAAGTCCATGATCGGGTTTATTTCAAAGTATTTAAGAGAGTGATTTGTAGAAAAAGAACAAAAGTACTCCAAAAGAAAGTCACTTGCCGAAGGATAAAAAAGACAAATATTAAAAGGAGATGAGAGGAGACTTACATCAGCATTCAGGTTTGAAACAAGAACAGTACATCTGTCATTTGTGCCAGTAATCCCTGCAGGCAAACCACCTCCAAAAGCAGCTGCAAAGGCAGCAACATTAGCCATCTGCAATTAAGATATCAACTTAGACATTACTAATATATTCTGAAACACAACTAATCAAGACCGACTCCAAAATTGGTACCATTTGGTAACTACAAGTGAAAAGCCAAATATAATTCTTCTTCCAGGTGGCAAACCTTGGTTCTCTACTACTCCATCTATATAATTAACAAATCCTTATAATGTTCAGAGAATAGAACTACCCACCTGCCCCCGCAAAGCATGTCACCTTGATGATTATTCCTACACGAAAAACACTAATCATTACTTAATATCAGTAAAAAAACAGAAGTTTGCTTCAAATGCCATATCAATACCAATACAATTGCATTTGTTTGAAGATATTATTATGCATCCTATGAAGATATTATCATGCTGCTGATTTTGCACCCCATAAGTGATATAAAAGAATAGTTGAATAGAAGCAATATCTTCTAGCGGGTTGACACTCTTACAATTGCTTTAACCCTGTATTTTCTTATATTTAATTATTAGATTAATGAGTAGCTGTGGATATCCTTACGATAATTTTTTCGTACCAAAACACTAGGAACAACAGCCTATGTGACAAAGATACTGACAATGGTGATACGAAAAGGCTAAGGTGGCCTTATCATTCTAAAACTTTTAAACCTGTGATTTGCTTTGCTGCTGAAATTCCAATGCAGGCAATCATGGTGCATTGTGTGGTCAGGAGGGAGAGAATTGGAGAATTCCAGATACTTTTCTAAGGCAACATGATGCTAAACAGTGAGTCATGTGGATAATACTCTACATTTTAATATGTGAATGTTTTGAAATCATGCCTGGTGCAAGAAATTAATGCTCTGTTTTGCAAGGGGTGTATACGTGTATGAGCTAACTGGAAGACTTGTACCTTGATATTAAAAACCTCAAACTTCAAATTTACTTTGTGGATGTGATTTCACAATAAGTTTGCAAGTAAAAATCCATTCAAACTGTTGTACTAATGAGTCTCTAACCAGAAACACAAAGTGAAAAACCCACTAGATAGCTACATTATCACAGACGACATAAAGATCTAATGACCACCCCAGATTTGCACTTGCAAAACGAGATCAGAAACAGAGGAAAAAAAGTTTATAACTTTAATGCTCGGGATTTTTGGTCTCAACTCAACAAGTGAAATCAGCGATGACACGGATTCAAAACATACTTGAACAATGAACACAAATTTCAAAATATACCTGATGGGTAGGAAGCTGAAGTTTAGTATACTGCTCAATGTTGTGAGCTTTGATGTCTTGCCTATGCGTTAGTGTCCGACAGCCGTTATTTGTACCATGTAATTCGACAACTATCTTCCCAACTCTATGAGGATCTTCTGATTGGAAATCTTTCACATAGCCTGAAAACTCAAGAATCGTAAATCAGGAACCAAATACAAAAAATTTCCATAGCTCATTCACTTAAGACATAAACATGGAAAAAAAACCAAAGACAGGTCAAAATTCAGCATTCCATTAAATAAAAACTGAAGATGAAGAACAGAGCTGCTTGTTCACCATGCAATTGGCCTTCGCACCCGTCCTCCCCATGGTCCTCAAATCCGCCATAGAACTCGACTTGTTCGAGCTTATCAAGAAAGTCGGCGCCGACGCCATGGTTTCGCCGGCAGAGTTGGCGACACAGCTTCCAACGAGTAATCTGGAGCCGCTGGCAATGCTGGATTGGATCCTCCAGTTGTTGGCGAGTTACTCTGTACTGAAGTGCGAGGTCAGGAGCGGCGGCGGCGCGGTGGAGAAGGTGTACGAACTGGCGCCGGTCAGTAAGTACTTGACGAAGAATGGGGATGGTGTTTCCATGGCAGCGTTTTTGCTGATGAATCAGGATAAAGGACTCGGGAGAAATATCAATGACTTATTTCATCGACACCCCAATTTCCTAGATCAATGGGCTTTCCACCCCAGAGTCGACAGCCCGCGCTGGGCGAGTCATATACAATAGTTTGCTTTGATTTCAAAAATTAACTAAAAAGGTAATTGTAGGAAGAAGTGAGGCCATGTAGAATGGTAAACCCGCTCCGAACTCGCTTTTGCGGTTTCAATTAATTAAATAATCAATTTCTCTCTATTCCACCTCAGCAATTGAACTCATAACTAAATCACTCCATTCTCCCCCAGTGATTGAGCCCATTTTGAAACTACTCCATGAAACTCACTTGATTCTTTCTATCATACTCATTAATTTTATCTTTAATATTTAATTTAAATAGATTTACCAAACAAAATAAATTCAAATGTGAAATTTAATAATACATTTGTAAAATTTTTATTTTATTTTATTTCAAAAAATTTTAATTTTTAAAAATTTATTTTATGAACCATAATTTAAAAGAACCATATGTATATTTTTAAAGAATGCAATTTGATTATTAAAAATGACCAAAATATAATTTAAATTTTGAAAAATAAAAATAGAATTTTTAAAGAATTTTTTCAATTGTTAAATAGAACAAAAGTTTTTTCTAGAATTTTAATTATTTATAAAAATTCGACTGGGAGATGTGGCACCACTTTGTTGGGCCACGTGTCCCAATCAAATTTTAAAAAACAAAAAAAATTGGGGGACAAAAGGTGCCACGTGGGGGACATGCACATGTGCTTGGCCTGGAGAGGACCGCTGGACACGAGCTGAGTCCTCCCAGTCGGACTAGCGTACTGCTCCAATGCAACCCGCTCCAAACCCCCATTGTGAGCATGTTTGAGCTCAATCATGGCTCAATTAAAAATTAAACCCGATCCAAGCTTTTCATTGTACATGCTCTAAGTAGTCCCACTCCTAGACTACTTGGGCTACAGTCAGACACTAGAAATGAAGAAAAGTGAAAACCTTGAAACTCCAAGAAAGTAAAAGTTATTTACCAAACTGCAGGGGTCAATATATTATAAGATTATAGATTCTCAGTAAGGCGTAACGGAAAAAAAAGAAGGAAAACCCGGTCTTTCACTTGCCGCGGTAGAAACTCAGATTAGGGTTTCTCATCCTTCTCCCCATAGCAGTCCCACTAACATCGCACATTCACGTTATCCGAGAGCAAAACTAGGTTTCCGATCGGACATTAGCTGAACTCATCTCGGAATGACGACAGTTGTACCTACTTCCGAGGAGGATCCCGCGCTCGCCGTCGTGAAATTCACGGCCGACCTGTCCTGGGCGGAT
>JAULKM010095314.1:0-11102 GCA_032355605.1 Rubia tinctorum
TATTTGAATATTTGAATATTAAATTTGGTTCGGGTTATTCAAATTCGGATTATTCGATTTTTGGTTCGGTTTTCGGTCTTCGATTTTTTTGCCCACCCCTAATTATATCTGCACTTTCTCAATTATATAGGGTTATGTTGGTATATTTCCCAATCTTTTATATAAACTTGTCAAACGATCAAACACCCCTGCAATTTCTAATGAATGGTGATTGAAAAAATTAGCATTTAATATTAGTTCAACTGTAATACTAATTTGAAAAATAAATACAAGAAGAATGATATTAAATGGAGAAATGTAGAGTCATGACTCTTATACTACTAGAATATCCTTCCTGTAGTAGCTATTTTTTCGATCACGTAGCAGCTATTTTTCAATTTTTCAATTTTTCATAAGGGGTTTCTAAGTGGGCGGTGCAATGCAATGAAATTATGTCACACTAGCGGTTAATTAAAAGCTCCTACAAATTGCAACTACTTTTTCTATCCTCATAGCAGTTGTTTTTGAAATAGGTGCCTAAGTAAGTGGTGCTATGAAATTATTTCATAACAGCTACTCCCTCTATCCCACGATAAATTGATTAATTATTTTTTCACGGTTTTTAATGAGCATATTTGACCGTAAATATCTCTGGTAACCTATAATAATACGGTCAAAATTTATAAAGTTTGACTCTAAAAAAGTAATTAACCAATTTATAGTGGAACAAATGGAGTATTATTTAACCGCTTCTATAAACTCTATCCTAGAAGCATGTTTTAAAAAAATTAGTGCAATTAATAATTCAGCAACGTTGGAGTAAAGTAAAAGTCATATCCCTCGCTTTCATGACTCCTTCATTCCGGTATTACTTATCGATAAAAAGAGAAATTACGATCCTTAATAACCAATTACTTCTTTCACAATCCCTTCATTCCAGCATTAAAGATTGTTAAAGAAATAAATTACGATGTTTAAAAGTCAATCATTTGATGATCACCTATATATCTATGCTAATGAAAAATAATTTTAAATAAAATTTCAATGTAGTACAGTTGTTAGAATTCAATTTCCAAATCATTAGAGTTAATTAATCACTTGATTGGTCATATGCCGGTGCTAGTAGTTTGGCAACATGTTTCTATCATCAGAGCCTACAATAAATTTGGTTCAATAGTTTATTTTATATTTTCCTTAATACAAAATCATGGAATGTTCTTATATTCATTTTTTACTTCTAGTGTAGTCTTTCATGGGTATCTCATGTTAAACTGCTTAAAGATAAAACCAAGACAAATCTCGTTCCTAAAATTTTGTGATTAAATTATAATTATTTATATTTTAAAAATATGTTTTATTAGGTTTTTAGAATTATGGAAACTTTATTGAAATAAATAGAAACAAACATTAAATCTCTCCATTAATTATGTTAATTATAAAATTAACCGTATAATTTTTTTTGTGTTCTTACTTTTTTTTTTGAAAAAATATTGATTTTATTTCTTTAATTTGTATATTTACCCCGCCATAGAAATTATATTCATAGTACAGAATTTTTTGTAACGTTATAAATATAAGATGAGATCATTACTTTGAATTGATTTTTTTTGTAACATTATAAATATAAGATGGAATAATTTCGTTTATATATATCCATTAATATTTGTAGCTAGAAAAAATGTACAAGAATAGTCCTTTGATTTTCTACTGCAAATCTTTCTGCGAGTTTAATCTGACCCGCAAGGCAAAATTCATACAGATCTGAATCAACCTCTCAACTTTAATTATTCAAAGTTAAACATCAAATGACATTCGAAACTGAAGATGATTCAACCGCACAAAATTTGATCCATCCATACTTTTCAGGTCAACACCATAACAAGTTTAAAACGGTGGTTTAGGTCCCTTTTTTTCGAGATCCGACCGTCTCCATTAAATTAAATCTCCTTCAAATTTTTTGAAGGGGAGACTGATTGTTTTGCTGGGGATGTTTATGAAAATAACATATTAGAATCATCTTCAGTGAGTTGGAATGTCTCTAAATCGGCTACTTTAGTGTATTGTTCAGCTTCTCTAATATATATATGTATATGTATGTATATGTATGTATGTATGTATGATCATCTAACTGCCCTAGAGTATTGAAAAGAATATCCAGTGTTCCTTACTGAACGCGAGTGCCATTTGCCAGAATTGAACAGGTTCTAGAATGGCCTGAGTATCCACAGCTGGTCTTCAGTCTATGGACGGACACTAAAGTAGTCCCAATCAGTATAATCGAAGTGAGTCAATGCGACTGATCTGAACTATTCATATGGGCTCACTTCGATGTCAATGTACTTCAAAAATTAAACTTGACATCTTTGCGCTGCAGCTGGTTCACCATAACCAATACATTTGATTCCGGCGTCGTGCCAGCACACTTGGTGAAATTCCCCGCCACCAATTCTTGCTCAATTTTTGGCTTCTCCAGAAACCGTCGAGGGGAGGGTTGCCACTCACAAATGCAGCAATTTTCTCCCATTCAGTTCCTGACGTTGTCTTGAAACCTGTAACCAACTCCGAACCAAAACGGTGTCATCGAGAACACTCCAGATTTTTCTCAGTTTGTTTTTGGTATTTTCTTTCTCCCTAATAAACAAACAAACATGAAATCAACAAAAAAGCAACAAAAGGCATATGCTAACATGTTGTGAAAATCCCGAAAACTGAAATCCAAGAACTAGAGATCTAACCTTGTAATTGCCCAATGTTGACAGTGTAAAGCACGTCCCTTGGCCCAATTGAGAGAATTTCACGAGCAACTGAGAACTAGGGTTTTAAGAGGGGAACTGAGGGATAAAATAGACATGATCGCCTACAAGTGCTAGCTAATACTACCTCTGTCCCAGGATTATTGGCCTATTTTTTGGTCAACTTTCTCAAACCATGTTTGACCATCAATAACTTTAATTACGGATATTAATGGTACATTAAAATTTTATCTTAGAAACTACGTAGACATAGGAGTATAACAATATCTCACATGATGATATTAGAGTCTATATACTAATTGAAATATATGGTCAAACATGGTCCGAGAAAGTTTAGGCCAAAATTGCTGGGACGGAAGGAGTATGTGATATTGAATTGATTATTTTACTATTTTGTTTTAGTGAAACCCTCCATGCTGGGGGCGGGGATTCGTAATAACATGTATTTTTAAAATATGGATGTTTCATATTTACAGATATCAATGACCAAACTTTTTTTATTCAACTGATGAAAGTCAAAATGTGCATAATTGGTTGGGTTGGGACAGTGGAGTACCATATTCATATGTTCTAGTATTTTACAAGTACCGTATTCATATGTTCTAGTATTTGTGTAAAACGGTACCTCCGTCCCAGCTCTATTTGAACTTTTATATTTTTACACTATTCTCAATCCAAGTTGACCGTATATTTGAATAAATATATGAACAACAATGTTATCGTATGATATCGTTGAATTCATCGAAATAACTAGTTCCTAAATATCAAAATTTTATTTGTAGTTATTATACGTAGCTAAATACATTAACGGTCAAACATATTTTTTGAATAACGTGGTAATGATTGTAGTGCAAATAGAGTTGGAACAGATGGAGTATGGGGTTTGATTTTTGGATCACCCAAAAGGACCCCTACTGCTATTTTTATAGTTATCCTTATTGGGCTTCATTATACATCTGTTCTTGCTTTGGCCTCTTTTAACAAAAAGCGAACCAACCACGAGCGATATTCATCCGCTACTCACAAGTCACAACGCTCCCTCCCTCTGTCGTGTCGGGGTATAGATATCCTACCTTTTGCTGCATATTCATCAGCTTATCATCCGTACGAATCTTTTCTACAATTCCCAGTTTTTATTCGGATTTAAATACTCCCTAGGATTCTTACGTATTGTTGTTCTTTGTTGTGATATAGGTTTTTTTATTATGTCTTTGGGGAAAAGAACGGAGGCTGCTCACAGCGATTTGCTGGAATGTCTAGGTGCTGATATTTCTGTGAAGATCTTCGAGTTTTTGGAGGACCCTTCTGATCTCGTCCGCTCTACTGCCGTTTCCACTTCTTGGAGGCAATTCGGTGAGCTTCTCTTTTGGGTTCTGCTTTGTTTTTCTCATTTTTTAGTTCAGTTTTTAGACTGAGACATGGTAATTGAATCTTATCGGAGTAGTTGATTTTGATTTGCATCTCCCCTGAATGTGATCCGAGTATAAAGCTTTTTTGGTTGGTAAAAGATTTAGAAATCATCAAGTCTGTTTTTTTAATATTGCAGTAGTTGCAAATGGATTGTGTAAGATTCTCTGCCTGAAGATGTTCCCCGAGATGTCCAATGCAATTGGTATCGATAAAATGGTTGAACCTGTTCAGTTGAGGCCCGATGAGCAGGTGGAATGGGGATATCTGGAAAGTGTACACAAGGTCTATGCAACTTTGGCTCGGGGTATCTCCTCCTCTGAAAGAAATGATTGTTTGTCTGTGGCTATTGGTGCATCAAGCACTGATAATTATCCTGAAGAATGCATTGAGAACACGCTGGAACCGGGTGATAGGAGTGGTCAGAGAGCTTCATACTGGTCGAGCAGTGGCGAAAGTGATGCTACTGCCCCTGAAATGTTAACATATCGTTTGATGGCTAAAGCGTGCTTGATCACTGAAATTCATGTACAGCCATTTCAAGGTTGGTTCTACTCCTCCAAGTATTGACAATGATTTCTTACCAAAGCCGATATCTTTTGTCTTTGCTGATCCAAACTTTTACATTATCAGCATTTTTCCAGTATGGGTTCCCCATATATTCGGCAAAATCTGTGAGGTTTTTGATGGGGCATTCGACTTGTAATATGGAGTCAGAGAGAGCGACCAAGTCTACTTCCGCTCAACAATCACCTCAAGAAAAGTATGTTTGGACATATACTTCTCCTGAATTTAGCATGGCTCAGGTGAGTTGCATTTTGAGTTCACTTCATAGTATGTCCTAAGTATCCCTGCACCATGAAGTGTGTTTCCCATGTCTTATGTGGACGTTGTCCTAATTACTCATGGAACAAATAATTTTGTATTTTGAAACTAACCATTGACTCGTGGACTGCAATCTAAGCTCATTAAGGAATAATGCCTTCTGTTGGTGTTTTTTGTTCCCCTCTAAGTTGATCGACAATTCAACTTTCAAGCATAGGCTTAGCATAGCCCTTGTTGACTAACTTTGGATGTAGGAGAATCGCTTGCAAAAATTTAAGTTGCCGGTGCCTGTTCTATGTCTCGGAGGAGTTTTGCAAGTTCAATTACTGGGGAGGGTGCAAAAGCAAGAAATGGATAGTCTATATTATATGTGGTGAGTCCTTTCTCATTGTGTTGATTCTTGTTCTCATGAAACAGATGCTTACGATTATGAAAAAAGAAAAGAAAATGAAGTTTTGTTGGATGACACTTTCTTTGTCTCTGCATCTTCTTACTGTCCCTCTGTGATATTGTATAATGACTTGACCGGGGTTGATACATTTGGGAGTTTGGATGAAATGTGTAATTTTGAGTTCCTTTGGGCTATATCAGTATATCCCACGTTCAAGCTGTTGGTCGGCCTCTTTCATCAGCATTTGATGTTGAGTTATCTGATGCATCGGGAAAATGGACGTTGAGGCACCATAGTGATGATGATGCTGGGGAGACATCTTCTCGTGACGTGTCGGAAAGTCCTCGTCTTTCCAGCTTTTTTCGCGAGTGTGAGAGGATGGAGCATGTGCTTAACACACATCTTGCTGCTGAAGAAGATGTAGGGGTAAACGAGGATAACGAGGAATCAGATCATGAATTATTGTAGATTACTTGTTTTGTTTCATTTTCCTCCTTTTATACTCTTACTGGAGTTGTGGCATATTGTACAAAGAGGTTTTCACTGTGCTGATGCGACAAGAAGATGCATGTCCAATTGTTTTCGAATATTGGCTTAGTTATTATCAAAGTAAAAGATCTTCTGTAATAATAAAATCTTTGTAATATTAATCAGTAGTGCACTAGACTCGATTGAAGTGCAGGGTTCCAAGATTATTCTTGTGCAATTCCTCCAATGTACTCCAAGCAACTTCAATGGACAATCTAATTTTGCGATAGTAATGGATGGCGTCAAAAGAGAGAATTCAGTGAATGTAATCAAACGAGAGAGTTCAGTATTGTAGCCTGAAGCTGTAAGTTGTGCTTCTAGAATAGGATTGCGAAATGGGGGATTAAGATTGAAGTCAAAGAATTGGGGGATTCATGCTTCAATCTATAAACCTACTGATTCTTCAAAGCTCTCTTATTCTTAGGTAGCATCATAGGTGTGATTTTGCACGAGAGACTTTATCTCATCATTCATAGCTTCAATCCAATTTAATTTCTCGTCACCCTCCACAGATTCTTAACAGCATTCAGGCTCTCATCAATTAGAAAAACGTAATCATTTAAAGATAAAAGAAATGATGGCCTTCTAACTCGTGTAGACCTCCTAAGCTCAAGAGTAGACCTCCTAAACTCGTGTAGACCTCCTTGTCATTTTCACCATCATTACGATGAAGATCATCTCCACCTTGGTGCTCATCTTCATGATTATCAGCAGGGACTTCGCGAACTGCCTTTTTAGCTGCACAATCCACTTGAGCGGGATTAAAATCAATTAAGTGCTCAGATTTTCAGAGCTTGCCTTTTGAGTCTTTCAAAAATCTTCAACGGTATGATCTTCAAAGAATATTTCATTTTAACTTCTGACTAGCTTCTTCTCAATTGGATTATATAAAAGCCTATAGCCAAAGTCATCAAGACCATAAACAAAAAGACAAACTGCCTTGCCTTCACATCCAACTTGGACCTTTCATTGTTTGAAATGTACACAAAAGCTTTGCAATCAAAGACACAAAAGAAACAACAGGAGACGGATTAATCACATAGTCAACTTTGCCTTGGAGATAAGATCAGATAATTAGTCATCCTTGCTAATCACATTTACGGAATCTTACGTAAATTGAAAAATTGATGTAATCTTATGGAATGGATTCCTTAAATGCTTATACCAAAGAAACCAAACATTTCCATAAATAATATTTAGATACAAAATTGGAAACACGAATGTAATCTTACATATATTGTCACCAATTATATTAAACATTATTTCAATCCACAGTTTATAATAATATCCGTAGGTCAAAAGATAGGGCAAGTCCTATTAGTCACAGTCACTTTAATTCAATTTCAATAAATTAATTGAAGCCCGTTATGAAATTTAAGTTAATTTATTTTGATTGCTATATTTTCATTTTTCAATTAACTTAAGTTCAAATTATCTTATGAAAAATTGAACAGTATCCAACTCTATAGTTTAATTCAAATCATTTAATTTTAATTTGCCAAAACTTATCCTAAATTAGATATATTTTATTACTATTTTATTTCAATTTTTTTTTAAAAAAAAGGACTCCAGCTTAACTAAGCTTCAGTTCAATTTAATAAAAAAAACTTAAACTAGATAGGTTATTACAGAATCTTACGGAATATAGTATATGCAGAGATAAATTGAAAATTTGATGCAATCTTACTATGGCTTCCTGAAATGCCGATACCAATTAAATCAAATGTTTCCATGAATAATAATCAAATACACCTATACAAAAATGGAAACACTAATGCAATCTTACACTCTAAATATTGCCACCAATTAAATTGAACATTCCTTTCAATAATATTCCAATACACAGTCTATAGTATTTATTCCTTTAATAACTGCTGATTCCAATTATACTGAACATTTTTCCCATTAATATTGCCCATGCGTGAAGCTTATAAATCCCCCCTTTTGATGAGGCATTATTACACACTTTTATTTGATTTTCTTGAATCGTCTTAAATATTGAGCAACTCATTCTGAAAATATGTGGGGAATTAAGAAGCGGTTGGTCGGAACTATTTTCTCATGCATTAATCAAGTGGAGGAGGACCAAGAACTGGTTTGCTCATATCCTAAAATCATCCCAGGAAACGTGACTCCGGCTCAATATGCACGCAGGCCAATTTTTTATTCCAATGCTCCGGTAGGATTTCTTTGCCAATCTTCTTCCAATTATGGTCAATTTATTATTCTTTTTAAGGTGTCTGTTTAGCAACTTCTCTAACCGATATAAACAATAGACTGTATGTATATATTCAATATGTTAACCGGTCAAAAGTTAGGGCTAACCGTACTTCTCATAGTTCAATTTTATTAAATTTTTATCATTTTTCAGATTGTTTAAGCCTAAATCATATTCCCTCTGTCCCATAGAAATTGACACAATTACTTTTGAAATGGTATTTTATGCAAGATGAGAGATACTATAGTAAATGTATTAGCTCATTTTTTGCCACCTTAAGTAAGAATTGAATTGTGTCAATTTCTTTGGAATTGACGAAATAGAAATTGTGCCAATTTTTATGGGACGGAGGAGTATCAGTTTAACTCGGATCATGAGAAAAGAATATGATCCAACTTAATATTAGTTTAATTTGATTCAGAGTTATCTTAATTATTGTTGTTGCGATTGAGATCATGCAAAACAAAGATAGAGTTTTAACTTAACTTAGTTCAATCTAATTTAATTGATTCTGATTCCATAAAATTTAACTTAAACTAGATTTATTATATGTTTTTTTTCCCTCTGTCGAATATTATTTTAGTTGATTTCAAATAATGAGAATAAAAGATAGGGCCGAACACTCTTGACTCTTGAGTGCTTGCAGGTACGTACAAACAATATTGATATTTATGCTTCCGAAATTTCCAAGAGTAGCAAGGAGGAGAAGGAAGAAGCAAAACAAGATAATGTAGATTTTGCACCATCTTTCAGATACTTTGTATTCAATACAGAATCAAGAAACCCTAGCCAACAGCATCTTAATCCTGAAGTAGAAGAGTTCAGTTTCTGGCCCCCTAATGACTCGGCGCCGAAACAACTCGATCAAGAATGTGATGAGGCATTCTTACAAGACCAGATTCTGCCAACGTTGCTGAGCAGTTCTGATGGTGAGAGTGCCATTAATCCTCCCGCTGAAGAACCAGGAATTCCTGAAGAAGATTCTGATCCTGATGGTCTCAAAGATTGCTTTGAGTGTCCGGAAGTAAATGCCGAGATTGCTGAACGTTGGAAGCTTCATGGTGGGTACGATGATGAGGAGAGAGAAGAAGACGAGAAACAGGATGACAGAGTGCCAACGTTGATGATCGGTTCTGATGGTGATCAGACTGCCATTGCTCCCCCTGCTGATTTCCCGCCAATCCCTTCATCCAGTGAAGAACATAGTATTCCTGATCTCGAAGATTACTTTGTGAAACTAAATGCCGCGATTGGGAAGCTTTATGGCGGGTACGATGAGGAGAGAGAAGAAGACGAGAAACAAGATGCCAAAGACCTCCATGCCAACAAAGAAGCCTTTCAACCCCCCAATCTGCCAATCAGAATCGTTTTCAAAGCCAGAAGCACAAGCAGGTGCATTTCAATGGATCAGAGCTGTTCAGCCGGATTGTTGCATAGTTCCACGCCAGATTACAAAGGCTGAGATATGGTGCATTCAGAGGACAGCATTTTGGAGGCGGGTGCATGCCTCGAACCCGAAGGCATCCGCATCAAGAGCAAGGCTAGATAGAATGAGCAAATATGTTTGTGCAAAGCGAGATGCATAACAGATACATAACATAGGTGTAGTTTTATATGATACATTTCCTAATCTTTGTACCGAATGTTTGGATGAGAGGACTTTGGCTAACTCAGTTGCACATAATACTTGATTGAGTTAAAAATTATACGAAGGTGGCCTTTGTTTGGATTGTGGAGTTGTCAATGACTCATTTCAAGTATTGATAATGATTTCTGATCTCTCACACTAGAAGCATTTTTGGAGTCTGTGAGGCTTTTGGTGGGGGCATTCGAGCGACAGATTCTACTTGAAGAAAGGTGTGTTTGCTTCTCCTGGATTTAGCATGGCTCAGGTCAGGTGAGTGTTCGCTTTATAGCGTGTCCCTGCACCGCCAAGTGTCTTGTGGAACAAGATGATGATGATGATGATGCATGTTCATTTCGAAACTAATCATTGATTTCCGTGGACTGCAATACAAGCACATACCAAATGAACAAGGCCTTGGTGATGATGATGCTCCGGAAGTCCTGGAAAGGATCTTCTGTGATAACGAAATGATCCTTGTACTGTTAATAGGGCACAAGGCTCTCGATTGAAGACCTGGAAAGGATAACAAAATGATCCTCGTAAAGTTAATAGGGCTCAAGACTCGATAGTACGAAACATTGTCAAACGAGAGAGCTTGAATCAAATGAGAGGGTTCTCAGTTCATTGATGTGAACTAGCCCTGTGAATTGTGGGATTAAAATTGGTGTTCGCTTTCATTGCATTTCTTCCCCCGTGTCTTTAAACCTTCCAAGCAGTTATAGACCATGTCGTAAGGAAATGTCCCGGAGAAGCGGACGGAGCAAGGTCATATAATTCTAAATGGGGCCCCTCTCAAATCCATTTGTTCAGATTACATTTGCGGACATAACTATAGTCGAAGAAACTTCATACAACACATCTGGATGATCACATCCAACCCAACTGTACAAACATATTTCCAGGGAACATAGACAATTCTCAAACTCTTTGAAACCCAAATTACGTCAATAAAAGTCACGATTTCCAATCAAAACTCATGCTATCATCAAGGTCGCTGCCAAGAAAAGCACTCTCCGGGAACTCACTTGGGAAGTCGGACCCCATATCATCTGCTGCTGAATGAAGGTTGCCATGACTCTGAGGTAGCTCCACGGACCTCTGGTTGTTGAAGCTGCTAGTCCCTCCTCCAGCCGGAGATGATTCCCGATGAGAAGTGGCCTTGAAACTGCTGCTTCTGCTTGCTGCGGCTCCTGCAGGTGTCTTGTGACCACCATAAACGAGTCCATCTCTCAACAGACTCCCGCCGACACTATGAGTCTGTTGTTGAAGTCCGCTTCCACTGCTGTTACCGCTCGTGGCCTGGCTGTGCTGTTGCATCATCTGTTGTTGAAAGGCCTGATTACCGTGCTGCATCATTTGTTGCTGCAACGCCTG
>JAULKM010095335.1:0-27047 GCA_032355605.1 Rubia tinctorum
AAGCGTACGTTAACGCGACTCATATCGATATCCAAGTTTCTTACTGATATACAGTTTTATAAATTTACTCCTTCCCCCAAAAGCCAAAACACTAATTATTTCTTCCAACATTCTACATATTCTACTCATATTCTTCAACATCTAAGCCGTCACTACATAGCTACATTCAAATAGTAGATGGCGCTACTAGGGAAATAGGCATGTTAATGGCACATCCATAGTTCTTTTCCGCAGATTTTTGCAAGTAGGCAACGAGTCCATACAAATGTGCCATGCACATGCAGATATCTAGCCGTGGCGATTTGACTAGGTAATGATACACCGACTTCACAGTGTATGAACATGTAGCCATATGGTGCCAACACCATTTGTCAATTCTAGCGTTGGATGAAGCTGAATTTCTGAATGATGTTTGCATCGTCTGGGTGAAAGTGCACCACAAGAAAATCTTCTCTCCCCCGATGCGTGGGTACGTCTATGAGGTCTCCAAAAAAATCTTAGTTCCGCTGGAATAGCCTCAGCATTCTTCACAAAAAAGACCTCCTCTCTGAGCAGCCATGGGTCATGGAAAATACTGGTTTGCCATCCCGTTCTAACATGCTTATGACACCTGAGTCTAAGCACACCAACACCTTTCATAATGCTTCTCCATGACCACGAGGGTGGCAATCCCAAAGTAGCTTCAAAAAGTGTAGAATTTGGGAAGTATTTATCTCTGAACACCTTAGTGATGAGTGCATCCGGATGGTACCAATAATCTCCAAACCTGCTTCCCTAGTAGTGCCAAATTTGATGCTTTTAAGTTACGGAAACCCAAGTCGCCATTAAATTTTGCTCTAGAAAGCTTCTCCCAAGAAATCCAGTGAATCTTCTGCGTTCCGGTTGTGTTTTCTCCCCACCAGAAGTTGCTTATCATAGCCCAGATATGATCCAGAATGGTATCCGGAATACTAAAGCAACTAATGGTGTAGCTAGGAATGGCCTGCAGAACAAACTTTATGAGTATCTCCTTTCCCGCCTTTGAAAGACTTTTTCAATTCTATCAATCGATCCTGTGTCTGATTTTGTCCTTCGGGTTCTGAAAGATTTCCAATTTATTCTGTCTAATCTCCGAGGGTAATCCCAAATATCTACTATGCGAATCCACCTCTGGTATTTTTCAGGATATCACAAACTCCAGCTCAACTTTATGCTGTTGTATTGGGGCTGAAGAGAATAACCGACTTATCAGCATTTATTCGTTGGCCAGATATGCCTTTGAATAACGTGATAGCCCACTAAATATGTTTCGCCTCCTGATCTATTACTTCACCCGATAAAAGTGTGTCATCTGCAAAGAAAGGTGCAAAATCTTTGGTCCATATCTGGATGCACATATACCTTTGACCTTTCCAGAGCACATCAAGTCTGTAAGGAGACTAGAGAACACTTCTGAGCAGGTGATGAAAAGATAGGGTGAGAGAGGGTCCTCCCTGACGAAGGCCTCTTCTTGGCTGTAGCATACCCATCTCTCCGTCATTCAAGATGAATGAGAAAGAGACTGTAGACAAGCATTGGCGTATAGGTTGGACAAATTTCTTTGGGAATCCCATTGCATGCAGCGTACTACAGACGAAATCCCATTCAATTCGATCAAACGCCTTGCTAATATCCAACTTTATACTCATATGACCAATGGATCCAGTTATTCTGTTATTCATCATATGGTGAAACTCATGAGCAATGAGGATGCTGTCTGTAATTAGTCTACCTGGTATGAAGGTTGAAAGCGACTCTGAAATGATCTTCAGTATGATTTGCCACTACTTTTAAAGCAAGCCGATAAAAAACATTACATAAACTGATAGGCCTGAACTGTGTAATCATCTCTAACACTGTCATCTTAGGGATCAACACAATATGAGTGTAGTTCATCGATGACTCAAAAATTCCATTGTTCAGAAAATTCAAAACCAATGCAGCAACATCATCACTAACAATATGCCAGAATTTTTGAAAAAAACATAGGGCTCATACTCAGGACCCGGGGGCTTGAACAAATACATTTGCTTCACCGCCTTTGTTACATCTGCACTAGTATATGGCCGCAAGAGGGATTCAGTCATGTCTGAGGTAGTATTAGGTTAGATATGCCCTAAGACTTGTTGCATAACTTCCATTGAGGGATCTGATGACGTAAAGAGACCACCAAAGTAATCCGTGACTATAATTTCAATGCTCGCTACATATCTCTTCATTTCTTGGTTATCATCCTTCAAGCCTCCAATGTGATTATACTTTCTTCTTTGCGTTGTAAATATATGAAAGAATGCCATGTTTCTGTCCCCTTATTTATACCAGTGCTATTTTTCTCTTTGCTTCCACTTGATTCCCTCTGCATCCTGTAAGAATTCATATTCTTGCCTCATAGCAGCAATTTTGGTCTTCACCTCATCTGTGATATCACCACTTTCAAGATTTAGAATCATTTTCTTTCCTTCCTCCAGTTTTTTCGGTATGTCAGTGAATGTCTCTTTCTTCCACCGCATCAAACCCAATGAGCAATTCGCGAGCTTCTGCGTAAGGGAAGAGGATGATGGGTCGCCTCTCCATGTTTCCTTTATCATCTTCTCGAAATCACTAGCTCAGATCCAGTGCACCTCAGAACAGAATCTCCTCCTTCTTCTGTGTTGTCTAGCAGCAGGGTCATGAGACTAAAGCTGGAGTAAAATGCACATATGATCATAATAGACCATGGGGATAACATTGACCGAGGACTCCCGGGAAGAGGTCGTGAAATACCTGATTGCAGGTTGATCGATCCAATCTTATCCTCTTGGTGTTAAGCTGGGCCGCCAGTCTATTCCACGTGAACATAGGTCCTGTATACCCCATATCATATAATCCACAGAAATCCAGGGCTTATCTAAATGAATTGATCTGCCATTCTGCTCTTGGCTGACTTCCTTGGAATTCTTCTTGCGAGAGAACCTCATTGAAGTCACCATGACAAATCCAAGGAATTGTGGGGTCTGAGGCTAACTGCTGAAAGTTTTGCCATCCTTCCCTCCGATTGGACATGGGTGGTTCACCGTAGTAACCAGTGATGCAAATACGACTCCCAGATACAGTATCAAAGCATCTATGTAAGGAATCAACATAAATTTTAAATCTACTACTACTTGCTTACTCCATAACTAAGAAAGGCCTCCTGATCGACCTTGCAACTCAACAACAACACCAAAATAATTTAACTGCGACTTTAATCTATCAATAAATTCTATGGAACATTTAGTTTCACAAAGAAAATAACTAAAGGTGATTTCAAAGGTATCATGGTACACAACTCCTGAACTGCCCTAGCCCTTCCAAGCCTACGACAGTTCCAACTGACGATATTCATTGACCTAGGCAGAACTGGTCTTCTTCTCCAATCACTCCCTTAATAATGCTTGAGCTTGCCACAGCTGGAGATGCCTCCTCGAGGCCTGTATTTTGTTTCTGTTTCTTAGCATCCGAGTTGCCATCATTCTTCTGGATTGAGCCTTCCAATTCAAGTTTCCTCTTGGTCTGTCCCTTTTTGTTTTTTATTTGTGATTTTTCTGTCACTATTTTCCTCGGTGCCCTTTTCTTTGGTGTCTTCTTTTTCTTGTGGTTTTTTTTACTTTCTTCATAATTCATGCCGCAAGAGAGGGAATTGGGATGGGTACCTGTACCATTGCTGGGTTGAGAGGGTCAGCCATAGGAGTGGTTTGTCTAGGTGGGGAAATCAGTGGCGCCACCTCCATAGAAGTCGAAGTTACCAGGGCTTGATGCTTTTGCATAGGCTGGCTAGTCATCAATATTTCATCCTCTTGATTATCATCTGGGGGGGAGGGGGCTGAATATCTGAGCTTTTTGATGCAGTATTCATCTCTCTTTCCGGCGTTGCATATGAAATAGCCAGATCTCCATTAAATTTGTCTGGAATTCTTTCAAGACTTGGATGCCATTTTGGAATCTCAAACAACCTTGGAAGAGGTGGTTTTTTAGTGCAACTTGTTTCACATCATTCCCCGCCATTTGTTCTTGGTTGCGATACATCTTGAGCTAGGGTTCCGATGAGCGTGGTTATTGTTCGAGCCATCGTATTTGCATCGACAGAGAAGTTCACTTCCCTTGGAATTGTTTGTGGGGCAATCCAAGTATTGCTTTCCTGAACCCCAACTCCCACCGACTCATTTGATCTGTGTTTTTCCACTTATTGCACCAACTCGGTCTGGTTCCCTTCTCCGTATGTTTCCAACTCTACAGCATCATGATCATATTCTGATTCCTGCATTGTTCGCCGTTCCGTATTGTGATTCTGATCGGGGTTCAAGGGTCTCCTTCTCCCGGCTGCAGTGAACGGTGATGAGTTCGGATCTACACCGAGAATCGGCGAGTAATGTATAGCATCCCAATCGGCTATAGGTGCAAGGACCCTATTCTCGCACATGGAATAAAATTCACTTGTCCACCCAATAAGAATATGCAAAATTTAGATAATATTTAGATAATAAGAATAATTTTAAAAAATATGTATAAGCTCAACTAATATTTTATTCATTTAATAATTGACACGTCACTACTGTCGAAGAAATTAATATCTTACAAGCTATAGATAATAGAAAAGGAAGGCAAGAAAAAACAGAACACAAATTAAAAAGAAGAAGAAGAAGAAACAACTAATGTAAACGGCCGTTTAATTCAACTAACCAGCCAATTAGCTGCTGCATACGGACGCTCCAAATTAATCGTAGCAAAACGTCTCTCTCACTCTACTATAAATTAATATTATCGCCACAAAAGATGGTGGTCAAATTTTTTTGTCCCTCTACCCAAGTAAGCAAGACATTGATATTCACAATTTTATCACTTTCAATGACCAAATTTAATATTCTTAATTATTTGATCTCATCGGATTAAAAGCAATAAACTAAGACAACTCTCACCAACTATTCTACTTTGGTTGGGTTAAGAAAACAAGAGTTGACGACCTAGCAATTTTATGATTTTTTTTTGTAAATTTGCAAAATTTAGCTAGTGTAAAATTGTAAGAATTCGATATTTTTTCATAGAACGATGAAATTCAAAAATGGAAAAAAAAATACACACGGAGATGTGTAGAGGAGAGGAGATGTGATAAAAAAAGCTCTCCGACCAACGAATAAATTCGTATTAACTTTTCGCTGATGAATACTTAGTTTAATGCTTCTGTCATGATTCCCTTTGCAAAAAACTTAATTAAACCTTTTATTTTTTCTGTATTGTGTACGGGAGAATATGATTAACAGGTTAGACTTCAGCTTTACCAAACGTTAATTAACTCATTAATCAAACTTTTGTGGTGGATGTTTTCTTAACCTCCAGGGTTTCGTACTTTTCTCTTTTCAAAGGATTCCCATTCATTCACTCATTCAAAGTGTGGGACCCATTTTAATTGACAAAATTAGGCAAAGAGATTAATAATCATCAGATATTGTGGGTGTAACTTACCACAACGTGTGCAATCGAGATTAAGGAAGAACCCCAGCCATTGGTGATTAATTATATTAATTTGATGATCATCAGAGTATTAATCAAGCTCCAGCTAATAGATGACAACTGATTTAATAACTCTAGGCTATTGAAAGATCTTATACTTATTACACTTATATAGAATGTTTTGCTCTTTTATGAATAGTGATTTAAGGCACAAATAGAGGGACATAGGGAGTATGTAACCTGCTAACTGTGTATGACAAATAAAGTTAAATAGGACATTGTGAGATTTTAATAACATATTATTTGCTATTTTAGGTAGGTTTCAAAGTTAGTATGTCATTTTTGTTACGATGGACAAAAAAGTAAATTATGTCATTTTTACTAGGACGGACGGTGTAAAGTTATAGTATATGATCCATTTCAAATAAAAAAAATCCGACTTGATACTTAAATAAAATTCAAACACCCAACATTTCAGGTAAGTGAACAATACTACCTGACTCGTTTCAGACAAGGAATTATGGTTTCATCTGTAAAAATTAATAAAATTCACTGACCATCATGCATAGACTCTATTGTTTATCTTAACCGAATATACTTTGATGTTAATATTGCTGCTTATGTTAATGTACCAATTGTAGTTAAGTCTATATAATTAAGTATCGAAGTTACACAACAAAATTATACTTTTTCCAGTTCCAGTTACTTTGTAAATTTTTAGGCTTAAAAGTTCAAGCGAGACGTTCATTTATTGTTAATGTGACGCGGTCAGCTGTCTTTGCATCTTATACTTCCTCTATCCCAACCAAACCTGCAAAGTGAGAGATTTTTTGTTTTATTTTCAGTTGTGTGAAAAGTCCATTTTACCCCTATCTTCTTCCTTTCATCTGCACATCTCACCACCACCCCGTCTTCTTCCTCCGCCTCTCTCCACCAGCACACCACCTTTTTCAACCTCTCATCACTGCACCCACCACCCTTCTTCCTCCGCCTCTCTCCGCCAGTACACCACCTTTTTCAACCTCTCACCACTACCCCCACCACCCAACCACCACCCCACCACCCTCACTCACACCTGCAACGAATGAAGCAGCGGCGCGACAAGACCTCGCCGAGGTGTCACAATGGCAACGACACGAGGAGCCCTCGTCTGAGGCGTTGCGAGCACAACGGCGAGCCCTCGCCTAAGCAGCGCCAATTTAAGCATTTTGAGTAGGCCAGATTTGAGCCCTCGTGATCGCAACGATTTTGAGCGAAGGCGGAGGCAAATTTGACAGAGAGGCGGAGTTGACAGAGAGGTGGATAGGGTGGCAAATTTGACAGTGAGGCAGATCGATAGAGGAACCGAGGGGAAATGAAGGAGAGATAGAGAGAGACGAAGGGAAAATGAGAGAGAGACGTGATAGGGTTTCTGGGGAATAGGGAGAGTAGGTGGAGGGTAAAGTGTTGTTTGTGAGTGAATAATTAATTACTTAAAGGGTATTTTGGTCATAAGATGTATGAAAATTTTCTAAATAAGAAAAATAGGCAGATTTGGTTAGAACAACAAAAAAAATGAAAAATGTGCAAAAATGATTGGAACAGAGGGAGTAACTAAGAGTAATTAGTAAAAATTTAGTTAAAGTACTTGAATTCAATTAGTGCCTTTTCTCTTTTTATAATTTGTACACAAACATTTCATTGATTTTTAAAAAAATATATTCATATGTACTGGGAAAAGCGCTCGATTCAACTTAACTAGAACTAAGCAATAACTAATTTATTGCAAAAATACCTAGAGTACACACAATCAAACCAATCGTCTATACTATTACAATTTAGAGATTCAACAAAACGGTAATATCACCATCGGGATATTAACTCGTTTAGCGCAAAAATCATGTACTTAGCAGAGATAAGTGTATCACGCATCAATCACTTCGCCAAATAAGAATCTTCAAGAACTGTAACACTATTTGATCCAAAACATGATCTATGTTGTTCTCGTTGTAAACTCCTTGAAAAATACAAATCTTGCTCGTCCAAATTAGTTTTTAAAAAAGAATAAATACATTTATAACCCTAACTTCAGGCTGAAAGTGCCAATATTACTCTGCAATATGAGAAATTGTCAATTTAACCCTAACTAATCATTGTATGTGCCAATCTAACCCTAAATTTCAAAAAAAATGTGTCGATATAGCCAAACTCCCTAATTCTGGCGTTGACTCATGAAACTCCGGCAATGACTAGAAATGAAATGACAAAAATACCCTTAACTAAGAAGTTAAAAAATTAATACCTAAAATACCCTGCTCTTTTTTCTTCTTCACTGCTACTGCTCCGGTAGAAATTGCCGCCAGCGAAAATCCCCCACCCCTCCCGATCTCCTCCACCAGAAATTCCCCCACCACTCCCTAGCCGCTCGCCACCACCCCTCCCGATCTCCTCTTCCGCCAGTGCCCTAGCCCCGCCGATCTCCTCCTCCCTTTGTCACCACCCCCCAATCTCCTCCGCCGTAGCCTTAGACCCGCTAATCTCCTCCTCCCGCTGCCACCCCTCCCGATCTCCTCCGCCTTAGCCCTAGCCCCCACCTCCTCTACCTACATGCCACCAGCTCCAAATTCCACCCTAACCTAGTCTCCACCGCATTCTCCACCTACCCAACGCCTCCACCAAATCCCTTACCAACTTGCGCCACCCACGAGATAGAAGAGTTGAAGGCACCACCACATCGTTGGGGGCAACCAGTAATGCATTGAACACCATTTGCAATGATGGGCAATCAGCAACGTATTGAACACACCGCTGCAAGAGGAGCAAGTTGCTGGTGGAGGAGAGAACACATGCACTACTACCTCCTTGGTGGCGGAGCAGAGGAAGATGAAAGAAATGAGAAAGAAATAAAAAGGAAAGAAAGAAATGAGGGTCGGGAAGGAAATAAATTAGGACAAGTGTGTGTTTTCATGTATTTTCCTTTTTTAATAAGGGTAATTTTTCTTTTTTTAATCAAGGGTAAAATCGTCATTTCACCCAATTCCGGTCAAATGGCCGTAGACTAAAAAGTCACCCTAGTCCAGGGTTATATTGACACTTTCTCAAATTGCAGGGTTATACTGACACTTTCAACTAAAATGTAGGGTTATTTTAGCACTTTACCCTAAAAAAGCGAATACAAAAACACAAATAAAATTATGGAAACACGAACTGTACAACCTGCAGATCGAGAACAAAACATCTAGCAAACAACTAAATTGAGTAACCATCATTAACACAATAATCTAATCTATTAGGTTGGAAATAAAAACTAATTGGCAGAGGTAAAATAATACTCATTAAATAACATAATCGCTCAAAAATCTAATTGAAAATTTATTGTTTCACTTCTCCTCGTGCAAAATCAAAAAGATTAAATAAAAATTAGATATCTTCATGAGAGTAAAGGTAGAGGGCTGCGGCAAAGGATAGAGGAAGATATAAATTTCCCTCAAAATAAAAACAAAAACATTTCATTGATCTCTTTGATCCGGATGACAACAAAATTATTAATGCATATTAGTTGTTAAGGGCGCTCCTCCTTTCGAGAAGGGAGTAACATGCATATAGGAAGTAAGAATGTGCTACCATGCTCATGCATGTAGATTATACATAGTAATTTATGATTATAATTATGTCTTTTGAGTAACATGCTTTTATTGTAAAAATTAATAGATATTTTATTACAAAAGTAACCTATAATTTTAAATGTTGAATTCAGTCAACTATAAGTATTATTTTTAAACTTTAAAAGACTCATAGTTTCAATGAGTTGGGTTGGACAGTAAATATGTAGTTACTTATATTAGCACAGTTGTATATATGGTATAACTCTCATGTCCATGTAAGATTGCGCAATCCCGTAATTGGTGATTGATTATCATTTAGTATAAATAAACTATACAAGAGAGTTATATCATATCTACAACTGTGCTTATTTAGATAACTAAAGATTTACATATATAATAGGTTGTTTAGGATTCCCTAACCTTCAAAAGTTAATCAAACAGCATTCTTACAAATACGTCAACTATTAATGTTTCTCTTGCAACTATATTATTCATCATATTGTGAATGTGAACACGTACAATTTGAAAGAATACTTATGGAACATCCAATTATTTTTTACATTATACACTGTATTTGTTAAATTACATATGACAAAATTTTGAGGAAAAATCATCTTTACATATACTTATGGAAAGATGGGTTTAATTAGAATAATAAAAGGTAAAATGTCTTAGTTGAAATATTAAAAAAATATTATTTTCTTTTAATTTGCACTTTAAACCTTGATATTTTTATGGCTTATGGAAAAACTGTCTTTCAAGAAACGGACTCATTGCATATATGCTAAATTAATTTTTTTATATTATATATTTTTATATTTTTCACATTTAAATACTCATTATTACTTGTTTTATCTTTTAAAACACAATATTTAAATTTTATTAAAAAATTACAATATTTAGGTTATAAATACAGCAAACTGTCCATAAAATTAAGAAAATGCTAACTTTCCTAAACTTTCTCAGATTTATCTACATAATTCCATGTAGATGTGTCAATTAGTCGGGATTGGGAAGAAATGAGATGGAAAATTAATAAATGGGTACTTAATGAGATCGGGTATTAGATACTCATTAACTTTTGGGATTGGACGGGATGTGAATGATTATGTTAATGGGCATTTTTTGTCCCAATGAGTCCCAAATTATGTTATCTCAATGGGAACTCAACAAATACCCAACAAATACCCAAAATTACCCAATTAAATGCATATGTAATATTTAACATAAAATTCACTATAATTCACAAATTATACATCTTTTGCGCATGTATAAATCAGTAGCCCAATAGTTCGGTATTAATAAACCGACCGTCACTCATTCACATGCTTAAATTATATTCTAATCTACCGCCGGATAGTGTACAATTCGTGTTCTTTCATTTTATTTTTACATCACTTAGGTCATAAATGAGTCGAGCTGAACTCGAATAACCACTAATTCAAATTCACATCGTTTAAATATCTCGAGTTCCAGCTCGATTCAAACTCATGCGAACCTGTAGTATATTGGTTAAGGCTCGAGTTCCGATAAAATTAGTTTAACTCGATTTTGATTTTGATTTTGAGTGAAATTAATTTGAGTCGAGTTCCATTTTGATTTTGCACTTGAACCACGATTAAATGTATTTTTTCTTTCAATATATATTTTTATTTTTTCCAGTAAATATATATTAAATATATTATGTTGGCTCGATAAGTCCAAAAAATTTAACGAACAGTGTTAATAAAATTCGAGCTCGAGCTCGAACTCGAATACTATGTGTTGGTTCAAGCACGCTCGAATTCTGTCAGACTTGAATTTGAGTCGAGCTTTGATAGAGATGCTCGTAAACAATTCGGTTCGTTTACATCCCTTGTGTGACGAACCTCGAGCTCATGAACAATTTTGGTGTAAACGAAGCAAACTGTTTGCGAACAGTTCGGTCAAATGTCGACTTGAATTCCAATTTGATCGAGCTCATACAGTATTCGAGTTTGAGTTTGAGTTCGAGCTCGAGCTCGTACAATATTCGATCTCGAGCTCGTACAATATTCGAGCTCGACTCGTACAGTATTCAAACTCGAGCTCAAACTCGTGAACAGTTCTGGTGTAAACGAAGCAAACTGTTTGTGAACATTTCGGCCAAATCTCGATTTGAATTTCAATTTGATCTAACTTGTACATTATTCAATTTCGTACAATATTCGAGCTCGTACAGTAGCTCGAATCCAAATAATATTGTTCGTTTATCTCGTCGAGTGTACAGAGCCAAAATATTATATATATATATATATATTAAATATAATATAATATAATATATTTATTCATGGGTCGAGTTCGAGATTGAACTAAATTAATTTCACTCAAACTCGAGGTGAATCATGATTTTACAGGTTCAATCGAATCGAACAGAGTTCGAAATATTTTAAATAAGTTGAACTCGAACAAACTCGTTTACAGCCGTAGTTAGGAATCTGACGAAGTTTGGAAAATGTAACCATAAAATAGTCAGAAAAGAGTAAAAAAAATATTCACGATTGTGTGGAGTCCAATTGCACTAAACAATATCTTCAACAAAAGACGGGAATTGATCGGGTATTAATTGGGTACCTATGATTACCCAATTTTAAATGGGTATATGGGAAGATTGAGATTTCATTCTCATTTCTCCTTGTAACCCAATACTATAAAACCATTTAATTATAATCCCAAACTAGAAAATAAGGGGAATTTCTCATCCCATTAACTTGTATTTAATGGGTCACAATAGTTATTGGAATTAATTTACCCCACTAATTCCAGGTCTCTTCAAATTAGTGTCTATTTCGTTTATTAACCTCATCTTCGTCTCTGTATTTTCGTTTCATATACTGATTTTACCAAAAGGTCATTTTAGTCAGAAGTCCCTCCAATTCAATTATCCAATGGGGAATCAGCCGCCGTAATTACAGCCATTGTTACCGGCCGGCTAAACACGGAAAAGCTTGTAATGATGAAGCTTCACGAACAGGGATGGGCTTATTATAAAATTGTCGTGTTGTGACTGTATATACAATTATAATAAGTAAAACAATCATTCATCCAGCTAATTCTTCGACTCTTTAGGAGTTCCATTGGCCACCCTTTCTTACACAACACAATACCTAATCTGATAGTAAAATAATTACATAAATAGCGATACCTAATCTGATAATAAAATAATTACATGGATAGCGATATGCAATCACTGTACAGGCAGCACTGCAGCTTCAGCAAACAAGTATAATATTAACTCCATCTCTCAAGATATCGTACGTTATATTATTAAATTCGTCGTAACAAATAGTTTTTAAATATTATTTTTTTTAAATTTTCATTATTATATGTAGGTAACCATATTAACGATCAATCATGTTTCTTAAACAATTTAATAATGGTTCATATACAATTTAAATAGGGACAAAGAGAGTACTCCCTTACAATTTTAATAAGTGTCAGCTCTTTAAAATGATACTTCCTCGGTTTCATAGAAAAGTTTTATTTTCTGTCAATTTTTTACAAACCATGTTTTACCATCGATAACTTTAGTTTTATATACAAATGATGTATGCAAATTTGATAATTAAAAAAAAGATATAGCATGAAATCTAATAATATCTCACACAATAATATAGATATTAATTAAAATTTATGATGAAACATGAATTTCATAAATTTGACAAAATATAGGAATCTTTCTCTGGGACCAAGTAGTTGAATTTAAATGGGTAAAACTATAAGTAAAAGGCAAAGTCTTGAGAAAGACCGTATTTCCATATTCCCTTGGAAACACGGAGTTGAATTAAAATTATAGAAAGGTAAAACTTTAGTTGTAATATTAAAAAAATTATTATGCAATGTGCAGTAGTTATAAGTTTTGTGACCCGATTAATTCAGTTCAAAAATTTTATCTTGATTTCTTCTAATTTAAAATTTGAACCTTGATTTTTCCATAATTTGTGAAAAGATCGTTTTTCAAGAAACGAAATCCAAGTAAATCAGCCAAAAATTAAATTAGAAAACTGAAGTAAATAAAGTACTAGATGAAAGTGAGAGAATGTTGTCAGGCAATAAATTGTCTTCCTAAAAAAAATAAGAGTGACATTTAGAAATAAACAGAAAGTAGTAGTTCAACTGATAGTAATCACATAGCATTATAATTTTATCATACTTTATTATTTATTACATTTATTAATTGCGACATTATTTATTAACAAGATGACATCACGTACCACGAGGGATTGAAATATTATACATTTTCCTATAGAGTTATTAATTAATGCACTTATAACTGAGAGATTCTTTTCCAAAATTATCTACATTTTAATTCAAACCAGTTTAATAAGAGTTCGTATCATGCGAGATCGTCTGACTGTGAAACCAAGGATTAATCATAAGATAAAGACACGAGCTTCTTAAATGTGGATGTTAAATATTAATATTTATAATTCGGGGTCCATTTTATAAAAGCACCAGAGTTCAGGATCAACTTGTGAATAAACAAAAATAACGGGGAAAATTGCTCCGTGATGACAAGTTTCTAACATTTTCGTCGTTGCCATCGGATCGCCGTTGGGCATGAAATTGGCTCGATGAATTTTTGACAGTGTAGGGTTCGGTTTGAGGCGGTGGGGTTCATGTTTCGCCGCCGTGGGGGTTTTATGAGTTCGGTTTCATCGGTATCAGTCGGTGCTGAGGTTTTTTATTTGGGTTGATATATGGAGATCAAAACCGGACTGATGAGTTGCTTAGATCATGTCAGACAATTGCTGGTCGATACAGGAGAGCTCCTCGACGATGGATTGCTCAAAATTGCTTATGATGACGATGTTTCGGTTTCAATTTAATGTCGGGTTGGAGAAGGAAATGATTAGATGGTTGGGTTTTATTCAGATCTTAATTGCTCTATTGATGTTTGGGCCCGATTCTAAAATCCAAGGTTAACTTTAAAATAAAAGTAATTAAAAATCAAATTTAAAAAGTTAAAATATATAATACAAATACAAAAATACACATGAAATTCAAATAAACTTTTAAAATATCTAATTAAAGAGTACGTTTCTTGAAAGACAGTCTTTCTTTCCATAAGTTACTGAAAGACAGTCTTTCTTTCCATAAGTTACTGAAAGACCAAGGTTTAAATTGTAAATTATAAGAAATCATTAACTTTTCGAGTTGCATTAATCAAGTCATAAACTTAACTTCTGAGAAATATAAAGCAGGGCATTTTCTTAACTTATATAGTGAGAAAACACTACTCTTGTCACTTTCGGGATAAAGCCTGGTATAATATAGGTTTCACTACAAAATTAAGGCCTCCACCAAAGCCTAACATTTCAAAACATATATGGGAAAAGCCTATTTCTGGATATAAGATCAATGTTGATGCTGCATGGATGAAAAGTACAAATGACTATGGTCTAGATTTAATTGTAAGGGACTCAGATGAAAACTTTATAGCTACTAAAGGTTTTTGCTCTTCTGCTGGCTCGAGCCTTCAAGCTGAAATACAGGCGTTTGACAGAGGGTTACAATTTGGATTGGATCGGCGGCTCAATCTATTTCAGATTGAAATTGATTGCACTAATGCAAGGGACTATGTAATGAATCCTTCTCTTGCACCGTGAGAGCTCTATGAATTAGTTTTTTCAATCCACCTAAAGATTAAACAAATTCCTTTAGGTTTTAACTATAGAAATTCAAACCTCCCAGAAGATAAGATTTCTAAATTTTGTTTAAAGAACAAAATTGAAAGCTATGTTTACACTTATGATGAGTTAGATCGAGAAATTAATGGTCTGATTTCTCTTGATAAAATGCAGGTCACTTCAATTCGTATTCACGATCATTAGTACAGAATCTACTCCTCTCTTTGTGTTTTGCGGGTACGGTAGTCCTTCGGTGGCTTTAAAGATCATGCTGAAATCAATAGAGAAAAAGATCTATGAAGCAGTAAAAATATGGAGCAGAATAGTTCAAATTTTGACCAGAATTTGGAGCGGAAGGGAGATAGTTGGAAGAACAAAAGAAGGAAGAATACGGGGAAGAGTTTGAAGCAAACCAAAGACTGAAAGAGACTCAACATATATCAACCGAATGAAAGAAGTTTGGACTTTTCAAATTCTTGTATATTTCGTATAAATCAATTATCACTTATTGTATATTTTGGTGTCTCACAGAAGATCATTATTTAGAAAGAAAATTGGAAGTCTGGCCGAATGCTAACATCGACACAGGGGTTGGAGGTGTTACATTCGGGAACACTACCAATTTTTTCCTAAATAGCTTTTCGGCTTGCAATAGGCAACCATTTTGCCTTTTCAAGGGTTTTTGTACAAACGTTTCACACGTTCAGCCTTTTGAAGTAACGAAAGTTACTAATTGGTTTGGAGAACTTAATAAATATCTCCCCATTAACATGAATTTTAATTAAAGAAAATAAAAAATCAGGTCATAAACTTATAACTACCGTTCGCTACATAATGAATTTTTAATATTGTAACTAAAACATTTTACATTTATGTAATTCTAATTCAACTTCATCTTTCCCAAAAATTTATCCTAATTAAAATAGTTAAACATCAAGTGAAAAAACTAAAATACACATCAATTTTAACACATCAAAGTGTACACCAAAATGTTACACTAGCATCAGAAAAATAAAATATAAGTACTAAAATGCAAAAAATAAAATAAAAAATAAAATAATTCACACTACTGAAACATCAAGGCATCCATTAAATAAAAAAATATAATCTTTAAAAAATAAACATCGATATTAATTCTTAAACCAACACACTGAAAAGTTAACACATCAATAAAAGTGAAAATATGAGTTTAAAATTGAAATTGAACGATTTTAGTAAAAGAACGAATTATGAAATAACATCACATGGTTTGGTTGGAACATCAAGTATTGGAAATGAAACATCAAATATGTTGACGCGTGCACCAAAATATGAACACAAACATTAGTATTGAAATTAAAATTGCGCGGAAATTAGGAAAAAAATGATCAGCAAATTTCTTTGGCCCAGATTTTTGAACCGTGAGATTCTTATGACCCGTAATCTTTATATCCAAAATTATTTATGCCTAGCACCCCAAAAAGTAGTATTTGCACCCCAGAACCCTCCGTCATCTCCTAAACTTCATTTAATTATGTTTGAAACTCCATCTCTAATTAAATTTCATTATATTACACAATAATTCTTAGTCGTGCTATGAGACGGTCTTATAAAAAACTTTGTCATATAATAAATTTTGATTCATGTTATTTATCTTAGTTTTCATCATAAATAATTTATGTGGTGGCTCTTGAGCTAGTTCACCTTCAACCACTCATCTATCTTTTCTATCAATTTTTACCATTTGACTATTAAACACAACTAAGTTTTTATTTGGCCAATCCGTCAAAGCAGCCTTCTGTCAACACACATGCCTTATGCATGAGAATTTTTAGGGACAAAACTGTCTTTTCCCTATATCCCATTTCCATTAATTTGGGTCTTGACCTGGCTGCGCAACCCGCCAACCATCTGAACGTTTGAACCGTTTTCGGAGCCCTACCCGGTATCTGACAGTGTGACCCGACAGAACCATAATCCTTCTTAGTCACCGCTTTATTAGAAAAGGCAGGTTTTTTGCGAAGACGGCACCGTCACTGCCGTAATTGAAGGCCAATTTTTGTCGGAGTAAAGCTGAACATCATCGGAATTTCGTGGCTTCAATCCAATGCCCACGATTTGGACAGAAACCAATCCAAATTCACCCAAAAACAATCCAGCCGAAACCAACCCTGTTCAGTTGGGTTTAATTTCACCACATTTCACCATCAATAAATTAAATTCAGCAATAATAAATCAATTTCAGCACCAATAAATTATATTCAGCAATAATAAACTAAATTAAGCAACAATGAGCTCAGCGATGAAAGAAAAGATTAGTAAATAAATATGTTTTTTTGAGTTCTCGGCAGTCACTGATTAAGTGATAATACTAAAATATGTTACAAATGGTTACAATTTTACTCCTTAACATCTTGCGCATAGAGCACGTGAGCCAGCGTAAGGTAATTTTGACGAATTGACCAAATAAAAATACAACGTCTTAGTTGTTTGGATAGTTAATTAAGTGGCCAAAAGCAATTTAAAAAACAAGGAAATTCACCCTTTTTGTTTTTGTTTTTGTTTTTGTTCAGTTCTTTATTTGATTTCTCTCTGAACAAGTGCATGATTTTTTCCAATTATAAATTGTAAAACACGAGGAACTATTTTATTTTAACCCTAGCTCAAATCAAAATGTCTAACTGCATCACTGCAAACAAACCCCTATAAATTTGGTTCCACATTTCAACATCCCTAAGCCAAACACCTCGTTGATGATCTAAACTAGCTAGTTGTCTAATGTCCACTTAACAATAATATATAGTGATGATCCATTAACATATTCGTGCCAGAATATTAAAAGTAAAAGCCAACCCAACCCAAGTGCTAAGCACAACATGGAAGAGAGCAGGAGATGATGCAATCATTAATTGGTCGGAGTTGTTTGTATCAATCATGGATTCTCCATTCATACCCACTCACCATCCAAAAATGCCTTCCCTAATAGCATTTTCAATGCTCGGTTTGAGAGAAGTCCAACAGACTCTTTTTAAAAAAATTTACTCATATTTTCTATATTTTTAAAAATATTTTTTAATATTCTCTATTTTGCATAACTTTGTATTCAATAAAATAATAATGATCTTTTTTTTAACACAATACTTTAACCACAACAAAATGAGAAAGTCTCTCGTTACACCGACTAACGGTTAGACCAATCATGAAAAACCTTGTTTCAATAACTTTTATAATAAAATTATAATTATTTATACATTACGATATATTTTAAAAACATAGGAATCTCGTTGCAATAAATTAAACAAAAACACTAATTCACCCCATTAGTTACGTCAATTATAAAATGACCATGTCTAACGGTTATTCGGTTTAAGACAATATTTTGTGCTATAAAATAAAATATAAATAAATAATTTTATTTTTTTAAATACATTTAATAATGACTATTTTTAAGATTAATAAATAGAGTCCGTCTCTTGAAAGACGGTCTTTCCAGTCATGGAAAGACCAATGTGTAAAGTGTAAATTAGAAGAAATGAAGATAAAATTTTCTGGTTGCATGAACCGGGTTATAAAATTAATAACTACAACACGTTGCATAATAAAACTTTAATATTGCAACAAAGACTTTTTACCTTTTATTATTCTAATTAAACCCCGTCTTTCCATAAATCTATGGAAATACCGTCTTTCCCAAGACTTTGCCCAACAAATATATGTCGATTCAAAAAAATTGTAAGTAACGACCAATCTATAATATATATATATATATATTAAAGGAGGCCATTTTTGGCAACATATCATTCACACATGATTTTTTCCACGTGTTACTCACACAAATTTCCACGCCAACTTTAAAAATTAATTTTATAAGTAATTTATTTAAAGTTAATCCCCAATTTCCAATGCAAGTCTTTCCCCCCAAGATTTTCAATACTTTTTAAATACTTCAATGCTTTCAATTGATGATTAATTATATTACCCTATCTATTAGAATGCACTTTCTTTCATAATATATATTTTTTACGATACTTATTTTTAAATTTGATACATTTTCCATTTTGATTTATCTTTTTGATATTCTCAAATTCCATTTCATTACAATAATTAAATCATTTTTAATTCTTTTTTTTCCTCTCTGTAATCGATTCTCTCCACACAATTTAATTTTCCTAAAAAAATATTTAAAATTGCTATATTAAACATGTAAAATAATATATGGAGTATTTATTATGTAAGTGTTACTAATAAATTTTAATTTTGAGAAAATAAATCAATATAGAATGCTTTATTAATAAATAATAGATATTGTAATGAAAGATTTTACATGTAAATCCTTTCAATTGTTTATTTAGTACTCTATAAATTTTATTTGAAAATTGTCTTATACGGCTTTATTTAATTTTTAATTAACTTTTAGAAATGACTTGTTTTAGCACACATCAATATGATAAGTGATAACATTTAAAAATTAATTATTTAAGATGTATTATATTAATTCAAATTCTTTAAGCTTTATTTATATATTAAATTTCAATTAATTTGTATAATTAATAATTATAAAATATTAATATTTTAATACTATATAAATTTTATTTATTTCGATGAATTTATATATTTTTTGGATCAATTAAAAAACTTCATATTTTAATTCAATCATTTAATCATGAATTGCTTACGATACCCCTAATTTAAACATTTTATATCTAACGTATATAATTTTTTGATATTATAAATGATCCATTCCTTATATTTGACATTGATTCCGCTACAGCTGTTGTTGGAAATGTCTAACTTTTACTGTTGGTTTCGTCTGAAAATGATGTATAGAGTACAATATTCATTGACCACGAATGTTTTTTGTCTTCCCTAGAATCTTTAATAAAATATTACTTTCTCTAGAATGTCATTTTTTGGTCAGAAATGATTCATTGATCATGATAGTGACAAAAGCACAAAGTTATAAATTAGTCATAATAAAGTTTTTTTAAAAAATGGATGAAAAAGAAAATGGGCATATATAAAATCAATTGCACGAAGTTTAATTAGAAAAATTATCATCTAATTTAAATATTTTAATTAAAAAAGTATGGTTATAATAAATATATTTTTATCATAAACCGTGCAATGACACACTATTACAATCAAATGTTCAAAATGTTCAAAATTTTAATCATTTTTCATATTATATGGAATCCGTATGCATACAATGTTGATAATAATAACGTTGTTTCACTAAAGTGACATTTAAAAATATTTTATCAAGATAAAGTTTTGGGAAAGACCGTCTTTTCATAGATTAATGGAAAGACAAGGTTTAATTAAAATAATAGAAATGTAAAAGGTTTCATTTGCAATATTAAAAATTTATCATGCAATGTGAAGTAGTTATAAGTTTATAACCCAATTAATGCAATCCGAATTTTAATTTTTTTTGGTACGAATAAACTTTCATTACCTTAACCCATAAAAAATCATATACATGATTGCCTATACACTTATTACACTCCTTAATGCAATCCATTTTTTAAAATATTTTTTTGGTACAAATAAACTTTCATTACCTTAACCCATCAAAAAACCATATACATTATTGCCTATACACTTATTACACTCCTCAATTACTCTCTATCATAAGTTTTGATTATGTTCATTTATTCTAATTTGCATTTTAAAAATTGATTTTTTTCATAGTTTATGGAAAAACCATCTTTCAAGAGACAGATACTTTTATCAATAATTAAGTTACATTGTAAAATATGTTTATTTATTTATGTATAATAATATTTAAATTCATGTCTATGCAAAGCACGAGTGTTATCTAGTTTTTAATGAATGTCGCAAGTCAACATTTTTTCCTACGCATGAAAGTTACGGTAGTCATGAGAACTAGATATATAAATAATTTACATGAACAATGGAAAACCAAGGTTTAAACTGCAAATTTGAAGAAATGAAGATAAATTTTTCGTGTTGCATCAATCGGGTCATAAAGTTTATAACTACTACACGTTGCACAATAAATTTTTAATATTGCAGCTAAAACTTTTAACTTTTGGTTATTCTAACTAAACCACGTCTTTCCATAACATATGGAAAGATCGTCTTTCCCAATACTTTGCCATAAGGAAATTACCTTTAAATTAAAGGTGAATGACATTAATAGCATTAAATTTTTAATTATTTAAATATTTCATTCTCTCTCTGCCAATATAGAGAATGAAACCTTTTTCTTACTCTAATTCTCCATTTTAGAGAATCATATGCTGCATTTGTTGGAACTGAAAAATTATCAAAATATTCAAATATAGCAAAAATCTCCATTTTGCATAATCTATTGGACTTGCTCTAAACATCTTCTACCAAAATTTTAAAGTAAACTACGATGAGTATTTTATAGGGAAAATAAATTCAATAACCTCTAAACTATTATCATGGTTCAACTTTTGTCTTTTAATTATCTTTTTAATACTCTTGCTCCCTAAAATAACATTAGTGTTACCAGTTCCTTCTATTTAAACTGTTAATTTCAATTTTGATTGACATTTTGAGAGGCAAAAATATCTTTTCCTTTTCAATCCCATAATTCTCTGTAATTCAGAAAAAATATCTTCTCGAACTATGTGAGATCCAAGTTGAAATGTGTTCTCAAACCGTTCAGATGTCGTCAATGATGACGAGATCCAAATTTAGATTTATTAAATACCGCAAGCATGGATCAAGAAGAAATTCAATTATTATTTCTTCTACAATATTAGGCCATGTCAGTTAAACCATACGTTAATAGTAATTTTTTAAATTTTTTTTAATGAAACTCTAATTGTAGTATAAAGGAAATAAAATGATATTAATTTTCAATATTTTTAATGGATATTCAGATTTGGGTAACGTATGATGACTTTTTCTTTTTTAATTTCACGGGAGATGTAATTAAGACAATCATTTATGAACTAAGAATGTTTTATTTTATTGCACATAATTATTATTTAATTAAATAGTATAAATTGTATTTTGTAGAACCTTCTATCAAAAAATTTCATGCAAAATTATCCAAAAAAGGACTAGATCATTAAAATGAGGAGGCTGCAGAGGGCTCTTATAGCAAGTAGTCATGAGGTAATTTGTTTTATGATAATGATTGAATGGAAGAATAACTTGCCAAATTTTACTATTTATAAAACACAAAGAATTTGTCAAGTATTTTTAATAGAAAATAATAGGTTAATAATAAGAAAATCCATAAAGTTGAATAAATATTGAAACTCACTAATCTGAAATTTAGAATGTTGATTGATGGGTAAAGTGGAAAATTGTACAGCTAATGAACTCCTTTAATATTGCAAACCTTAAGTCTTGACATTGAGAACGCGTGCACGAACGAAATATTTTTATAAAAAAATCAGCACTAGTGGAGAAGACTCTATTAAAGGCACATTTACAAGGCGGTTTCGATGGAATAACCTTTAATTGAGGTCAGAAAGGGGTTCCGAATTTCGAAGTGCCTCCCATGCCACCTTTTTTTTAAATTTTAAAGGCGGTTCATAATTAATTGAAGGCAGTTCTATTTGTATAACCGCCTTTAATTAGGGTCCGGAAGCACTTCCGAGTTCGGAAGTGCTATTCCAACTCAACCTTTTATTCTAGAAAAAAATGTTTTTATAACCCTACATACTTAACCTAAGTTCCATATAACATTTTGATAATTGAAAGTGCAAATATAACCCTAGATAGTTGATGTAAGTTCAATTGTACTCATTCTGGCTGATTTTAGTCCGAATTCGATTAAATAACTAACCTACCCCTCTGATTTTTTAAAAAAATTGGAAAAGGAAGGAAATTACCTTCTTCTCCTAAAAACCCTTCTCCACCATTTCTTCTCCCCCAATTCGACGAATTCTCCCATTCTTCTCCCGCTGTCAAACCCTTCTCCCCCATTTCTTCTCCTCTAATTCGATGAACTCCCACTGTCAAACCTTAGCAGCTTCTCCATTTTCGCCGTCGTCCCTTCTCTAAGCATCGCCACCAGTACTATTTGAAGGCCACCGGAGCGGAGCACGACACCGCCAAAGCTTTCCTGAACCGAGAATTTTTCTTTGGTGCCAAGCTCTCGCGGTGGATCTCGAGTGGACTCTCGGTGGTGGCGCAGCCTGGAGCAGGATTTCATCGGAGAATGAGGATTTCAAAGTGGATTCAAAGTTAGGGTTTCACGGTGGGGCTGGGGTTGGGGTTAGGGTGGTGGTGGCGTGTGGGGTTAAAGTTGCGGGTTTGTAGGTTAGTTATAACAAGGTTGGAGCTATGTGTGAAGATGGTGGTGATGGGTTTGCATATTAGGGTTTCATGGTGGAACTAGCTAGTTGGGGGTAGTGATGGCGGCAGCGGCAGTGGCGGCGGAAGAGGTGGTAGTGGTGGTGGCTGGCTGGTGATGGAAGTGGTGGTGAGGGGGTTGTGGTGGTGAGGCTGGGTGGTGGTGGTGGCGGCGGTCAGGCGAAAAGTGGTGGTGGTGGTGAGGGCAAAAATGTCATAACACTAATTATTTTAGCTTAAAGGGTATTTTAGTCATATTATATGTGGACAATGCCGGTCAATGCCGAAAATAGTGTATTAGGGTTATATAGGCACTTATGTCAACTAGTAAGGGTTGTTTTTGCACTAAAAATTATCTGAGAGTTATTTTAGTATTTAGTCAAGTAAGTAGAGTTATATTGGTATATATCCCTTTATTTTAAATGTGGTTTTAAATGTAGAACCGCCTTTAATGGGTTCATTTTTTGCCCAATATTCCCCCTAATCATTTTTCTCCTTCATTTCCTTCTCCCTCCGTAGGGTTTCTTCCACGTCTAATATTTCTCTCCCTCTCTTCTTTTCGCCGCCTCCTTCGCTTAGTTTTCTTTTCTTCTCCTTGTTACCATTTTTTATCCCTCACTTAGCCCACTGTCTGCAACCGCGTATTCCCACCCTCACCGGCCGCTGGTTTGAGCTTAGTCGCGCCGCTCCTTCTCTGCTGTGAGCTTCATCTCTGCCGCTCTGCTCACCTCTGCGTCATTGGGTTAGGGTTTTCTTCACTGGGTTTAGGATTTTCTTTGCTAGAGCTCAGTCGCGCATTATTGCAGGGTTTTCTTTGCTAGGTTTTCTTCGCTGCCCTATTAATAGGTTCCAAATTTAAAATTTATTTCGGGCCCTACTAAATGCGATTTTTTATTGATAGAGTACTCCTAAGGTTCCTGCTCATAAACATACATCTATTACTCAGAGAAATAATTAATTAAATGATTTATCGATAAAATTAAACATTCAACTTGGATTGAAATATTATCTATAAATACTACTAAAACAGCAAGTTTTTGGCCAAGTAGCACCCTCATAGCTTGCCACGTCAGCATTTTAAAATAATTTTTTATTCAATAAATTAATTACAAATCACTAAGTAATTATAAAATATTTCACCTTTCCAACTAATTACTGCATTTAATCTATTTGTGTTTTCAAAGTTTTCTTTTGTTAAACGAGGAGTCACCGCCCTTGCTTCTCGGAGAAGATGACCCAGCGCATTGTATTTTTTCCAATTCAGATTTCCTAAAATCACAATCGCCTCAAACTCCCTGAATTGCATTGCTCCACCACTGGCGCACAACTTCCCGCTAGGATGTCGCCGATCGCCTCTCCAACAGCAATGGACAGGCCGCACCTTTGTTTCCCCAACATTCACATGTCAGTTTCCCCCCGCATTCCGTGGTTGAACTAACCTCTTTTCTTCCCAATGTTTATATTACTGATTGAAATCCACAGAGCGAATGCTGTTGTTCAAAATCATGCTTGCATCCATCTAAAATTTGATATATTTGGCACTGGCATAAATTAAGTTGTACAATTTTTCAGATGCCTTCTTGGGTAATTTTGTCTTGAGTTTTTTATACCCTTTATTATTCAACTACAAATATTGGATCTTTTTTTTTAAATATACTGATTGTGGACTTTTGGGATTTGTACAACCATCAACAGGATGTTTGTGATGCAAAATCTGGTGTTGAACTGTTGGATTTCATCCTTGCAAAGGTTTGTGCTTTCTAATTCTGGTTTGATTTTATTTGATTGTTTAGGAGGTTGAGCTAAAATTAGAGTCTGTAAGAATTTTCTATTAGAGTAATTTTGATCTGTGTTTTCGTAGTTAGAATTAGCATGGTTTAGCTTTAATGTAAACGATATGGACTGTCACTGAGTGTCACTAATGCTGACTTTAAGCCCAACATTTGCGATTTTGGTCTATCAAGAGTAGCTTTCGTTGATACCCCAACTACGATCTTTTGGACAATAAGTAGCTTTTTATGAAAGAAATGCTCATTGGAATTTCACGAGTCACTAGAACTGTATTAAGTTGTCGTAATCTGTGACAATTATCTCATTATATCCTTTGTGGTTGTAGGATTATGTTGCAACTCAATGGTATAGAGCTTCTGAATCACATGGATATTTTTCTTAAAGGTGCAAACTGCTAAAATTTCCTCGAAATTACATTTCATTTGCATATTTTCATTGCATATTAACTAGATTTATTTTCTTTTTGTATTTTCACTACATGCCAGCTATTGACATATGGATTATTGGTTGCATTTTCGCTGAGCTTCTGCCAGAGAAACCTCTATTTCCCGGAAAAAGATATAGTTAACCATATAGACCTAATGGCGTCATCCTCCGAAGCTATTGCCGTGGTTGGTTAATGATCTCATCCTCACCCATATGTCATAAGCTATGGTGTCTGTTATTTTGTGTTTTCCATATTGCTTGATATGTATCTTATTCGTGCAGATAAGAAATCAAAAGGCTAAGAGGTAATTACCTAGACTGATGAAGAAAAAGTTGATCCCCCTCTCTCATAAGTTCTCGAACACATACCCTCTTGCTCTTCGCTTATTGGAAAGGATACTCACTTTTGATCCCAAAGACCGACTTGGAACAGTTCAATCTCCCTTGCATGGAATCGCTCAGACTCCAATGAAAGGGACCGCAGATAATTCTTTGTATAAAAATCCCACCGGAACACCTATTATGTCGAATGAGTATTATTTGGGAATGACATTGGTGTGCTGCTTGATGTGAAGCCTATACCTAGAAGATCTAGACCATACATGGTATTATCTTGGTTCATTTCTTATAAGCTTGGTATCAATTCAAATTCATGATTGTTTTGATTATGAATGGTTGGTTCATCCCATGCTTAATTGTTCCCATTTGAATTGTGCAACAACCTCCTCAGCCCTGGGCAAACTGCAGATGTAAATGTTGGTAAGCAAATTGAATGAGAGACTGCAATTTTCAGTGCAGAACTTACCATGATAGTAAGAGCGAAAGAAGAGAAAAATGCCATAGCTTTGTAGTTAAGGCCATTGAATAAAAGACAACATAATGCGAAAGAACATGTTTCCCGGCAATGTGTTGGATCACAACATAGTTTATAAGCCTGCAGCTCAAGAAAGTGCAGTTCAACTGGCTACATTTACCTTTGGTAAGCGATTTGTTGTCCTCCTTTGTTGTGATTCCACTGATTTAAGCACTAGCCCTTTGAAATGATGATTGCATATAAGGTCTTCATTCTTGAGAGCATAACTGAGACAATATATGAAAATGGAGTTAAAGATGTTGTTTTGTCTGCTTTAATAGGAATCAATGGTAAGCATTGCTTCCTTTATTCTACATATTTTAGATTTATGACTATCCTTTTGTTTTTAGAAAGTAATTGGTAAATACTATTTGCAATGTATGATATAGCAACAATATTTGCATATGGGCAAACTAGCTGCGGGAAAACTTTTACTCTGGCGGAATCACAGAGAAAGCAGCATGCCTCCAACGGGAGACTGCAATTTTTCCCATTACTGCAAAACTTCCAATGCTCCTACTATTTGGTCCTTTCCCGCCCCCCATCTTTATATGTGAACTCACTCTTATCCTCGATCTCACGACATCATTCAGGGGTGGTGGGAGGAGACAAATGAATAAAATGTGGTGAGAATGGTATGCGAATTTAGATGGATTATTTCCATGGATAGAAATGATAAGCTCACAAAACCAGAGGGTGGGGGAGAAAGGCAGGTATTAATTGTTTATTATTGCTTTGTGTAGCTTCTGTGGGTGAGAATGTGACAGAGAAGTATCTCATCAGCCCACAATTCATTTTCTCAATCTTTATAATATATGTAATTTTTTAACTATATTTTTTTATCAATAAATAATAAAAATTAAATATATTTTTATTTTACATATGAATAAAATAAACATTAATAGAATTTAGATGGATTATTTCCATGGATAGAAATGATAAGCTCACAAAACCAGAGGGTGGGGGAGAAAGGCAGGTATT
>JAULKM010095336.1:0-11101 GCA_032355605.1 Rubia tinctorum
CACGTTGCATAATAAAACTTTAATATTGCAACAAAGACATTTTACCTTTTATTATTCTAATTAAACCCCGTCTTTCCTTAAGTTTATGGAAAGACCGTCTTTCCTAAGACTTTGTCTTTAAAAAAAAACTAGAAACATCAACTAATATCACCCAAAATCTAAAAATATCAATTCCTATCACGCTAAACTTCACCAGGAAAATGAAAAACGCCAACATAAGAAAAAAAAATACTACAAAACATCAACCTATATCACAAAAAGCTACAAACATCAACTCCTATCACCTAGAAAATGAAAAAACATCAACATGAGAGAAAAAAACTAAAAATATCAACCCACCTAACCCAAAGAAAAACTTACAAAACATTGCTCATATCAACTAAATTCACCCCAAAATGGAAAATATCAACATGAGAGAAAAAAACTGACATCAACAAAAAAAGTTGTGATACCTCAAGATTATCGATTCTTCACTCAGAAAATCATAAACATCAACATTTTTTTTAAAAAACTACAAATATCAACTGATATCACTCAAAAACTACAAACATTAACTCTTATCACCTAAAATTCACCTAAAATGGAAAACATCAACGGAAAAAAAACTAAAAATATCAACCCATATAATTCCCAAAAAACTAAAAACATCTAGTTATATCAACTAAAATTCACCAAAAAAAAACATCAACATGAGCGGGAAAAAACTAAAAATATCAACAAAACTACAAACATCAAGAATGTTTTTAATAAAAAACTACAAATATCAACCTATATCACTTAAAAACTACAAACATCAACTACTAACACCTAAACCTCAGACGGAAAATGAAAAACATCAATATGAGAAGAAGAAAATACGGACATCAACTCTTACCACCTAAATCTCAGCCAAAAAAATGAAAATCATTAACTTGAGAAAGGAGACACTACAAACATCAACTCTAATCATCTAAATCTCAGCCGAAAAATGAAAAACATCAACATGAGAATTTTTTAAAAAGATAATACAAATATCAATTTATATCACCCAAATACACTACAAAACATCAACTCATGTCAAATAAACCTCACCCAAATAATGAAAAAACATCAACATGAGAGAAAAAAGTTACAAACCTCAACCAAAAAGTTACAGTACCACAACAACATAAACTCTTCAAAAAACAAAATTCCTAATGGAACACTAACCTTAAAGCCACTTACTAACCACAATACCAAAGAACAATTGCTTAACATTCTCTCAATCAAATAATAATATTCCTCAGCATATACCTAAAGAATATAAATTATTCAAAAAAATAAGGCCCAGCAGGATTCAAGCCCAGGTCTATTACCTCAGCAATGAGGCATTTTTAAGCCGAAAACATAAAATAGAAATAAGTATTGACCAAAAGAATAGAACATGTTTCTAAATTTGGAAACCTTCCATTTCATGTACCATAGGAATGATTATTACTTTCCGAGTTCGGAAATATAAGGTCAGAAATTATTTCCATGTTTGGAAATAATTCATATTTATGCCAAATTGGAGCAATCGTTGGACAGAATGGGAATGGAAAGAGGACACGAACTCGGAAACAATAAAGGAATTTCTGAAGAGCTGATTGTAAAGTTTCCAAGTTAAAAAATACAGGACTTTCCAAGTGCAGAAACTACATCCATGGTCCGAGCTACGTTGGAAATTTTAGAACTCGGAAACATTTAAAGGCAGTGTTAATGTTTTTTAAAGGATGTTTTTAACCGTCTTAGTTGGTGATTTTAAAGGCGATTTTTGGAACGGCGTTCTTAAGATGGACAATGGAAGGCTAGGCTTGAGAAGGCACAATGAAAGTGTCTTTAATAGTTCAATAGAACCGCCTTTAATACCCCCCTACACTAGTGATCCTCCCTGATTTTTAACATCCTGGCTATGGATATCGTTCACATATAAAGCACCCCTTTGTTGAAGACGGGTCACATCTTCCTGAAAAAGAACAAGGATCGAGTATCCCTTATTTGAGTCTTCTTTGACATGAGAACTCCATCGAGGCATTCGATAGGGATCTCTACAGTCAAATGTGTAGGCATCAACTCCCCATCCCACAGTATTCTAGGGGGGGATGATGATTCTCTTTCCTGCATGCTTGCTGGAGAAGATGTACGTGATCTTTGCATCCCTACAGGCCGATATAGAGTATAGTGCTAGAATAAGTCCATATCGAGGTGTGATATTTAGTTCTTTGCATATGGTCATGAATGCCATAATAATGACCACTGTATTTAGGTGGAATTAGGTCAGTTTAGCATCAAATTCCTTTAGAAGCCTTGAGAAAATAGGAGGGAATGGGAAGCATACTATGTTCCTAATATGTCGGTGGTACACTTGGGACCTATTGACTGGCAATGTGGTAGGAGATTCATCTTCTCCAAGAAGCTTCAACTTCGCATTAGCTGGTATGTGTTATTGAGGAAGGAGAGTTGAAACAAGCTTTGTAACCTCCAGAAGCATAATATACTGTTCGTCCGGGTTTCCATCAGCACTAACCTCTGCAAAAATTTCTTCCCCTCTTTATTTCTTAACCATGAACTTCCTTCCAGGGATGAATCTTGAAGAGACCTCATTGAGCTTAGCACCACCTGACTTTGAGGGTCTCATTAAACCCTTTCCCTTCCCGTGGCCAGTTCTTGGAGAAATCTCCTCAGAAAGCCCTTTTTCCGGATATCATCTGGGTTAGAGACAAATTCACTGTTCTCGGGTTCGCTATTGTCCGAGACCGCCCTTTTCGATGACTGAGCATACTATGTTCCTAATATGTCGGTGGTACACTAGGGACCTATTGACTGGCAATGTGGTAGGAGATTTTTCTTCTCCAAGAAGCTTCAACTTCGCATTAGCTGGTATGTGTTATTGAGGAAGGAGAGTTGAAACAAGCTTTGCAACCTCCAGAAGCATAATATACGGTTCGTCCGGGTTTCCATCAGCACTAACCTCTGCAAAAATTTATTCCCCTCTTTATTTCTTAACCAGGAACTTCCTTCTAGGGATGAATCTTGAAGAGACCTTATTGAGCTCAGAACTACCAGACTTTGAGGGTCTCATTAAACCCTTTCCTTTCCCGTGGCCAGTTCTTGGAGAAATCTCCTCAGAAAGCCCTTTTTCCGGATATCATCTAGGTTAGAGACAAATTCACTGTTCTCGGGTTCGCTATTGCCCGAGACAGCCCTTTTTTATGACTGAGTAGTATTTTCCCATCAGAACGCTCAAATTAGGGACCCCCTTACCGGAATTCTTCACTATACAGGAGTCTAAATTTCTAAATTCGTTGTGGATGCTGGGAGTTTCGGAAGCCATTGAAAGATAAAGGAATAGATGGAAGAAATTACTTGCAAAAGTATTTAGGAATTTAGAGGAAGCACTGTGGATGACAAGTCTCTGAGGAAGTTTTTGAGAAATTCCGCTTCAAATACCTGCAAAATAAAAGTGGGAAGGGCAAAAACAATAATTTTAATGGGATAATGGGGGCTGGAGTTACCCAGAAAGGTAATGATTACCTTGAAAAGAGGAAAAATCTAAAAAGATGTGGAAACGTGGAAAGATTTACAATTAATAACTCATACGCGGTAAAGGACTTCCCGCCTAGTAACTTTTCACGCGCCGCACACGCACCCTTACGAATTCAGTGAAAAAGAACATTTTAAGAAAACTTAAGTGATCCAATAGTATAGAAGTATTTGAAGTCATTAGATGTTCGAACTTCCAACATGGTCATGCTTCAAGTTTTATGAAAGTTTTTGATGATGCCCTTATTCACTGATGGACCTTGACCCTTTATGAGAGTATTTATGGTAGTCAAACCCAATATGGTTAAACTTATTCACAGTCAATGTGCACTGATGTTACAGAAGAAATCATGCAAAGATTTAGTATTTCAGTTACATACTATTATTTCTAGGGAATAAGGTATAAATACTAAGGTACGTTTTGATTTAAATTAATTCGCAACATATATGCTAAAACCACTACTAATTTAACCATCACAGAGATTTTCCCGGGGATCTTCTGGGGCTTGATTATTGTAGATCACAATCAATGGCTTAGAGGTGAAACTCAATCAAATTACAGACGCATCAATGGATTGAAATGACGTGATGGGCTGCCAATCGTCAGTAGAATTTTGGAAGCTGTTGGAATTCCATTTGCTAATATGTTGGGATCACGTATAAACTTTTCAATGTCCTGATCCATTATTTGGACACAGAGACACTCGCTAGAGTTTTGCAAAGCCTTGTGGAGAAACAAGGATTGACCATTAACGATGACGACATCGTTTGGAAAGGAAACTGGAATGAATTTACATATTTATAAACAAAGATGTATGTGGCTATTATATAGTCTTACAACATTCAGAAACAAAAACACAGAAAAACCAGGAAACTGATTCCAACAACTCTTGACTTATTATACTCCTAAAAAACTACTTATTCAGCCCCTAATCAAGTCAACCCAACAAATTCAACCCCTTAAACTGAAACATGCTCAGCAGCATTCAGTTTACACTTCAAGTTACAGACACCAAGAAAACCTCTAAGCTTTACAAACTGATCCAACTTAACGGGTTTAGTCATTATATATGTCACTTGATCATTGGTTCCACAAAATATTAACTTCACAATTGCATCATTTGAAAAGTTACTGATGAGACGTCAAATGCATGCATTTTCCGAATCATTTAACATCTCTTTTGCTATCTTTTTGTTCGAAGATTGCTAGATTTAGTTATGCTTACATCATAAGGGGTATAGATAACCGTTTTTGGTTTTTGTATCTAAATCCTTCATTTTGTAACCTATTTTGAGTCTAATTGATTTTTTGTCCTTACGAGCATCTAAATTCCTTTTTGTGAGCTTAATTTGTAGATTGCTCGTAAGCACTTCAGAGTATTTTAGTGAAGGCCACTTTCAAGGATGGTAGAAGATTGAAGACCATGAGTCAAAATGTGGTAAAAAATAAAAGGGTCGAAGAAAAAAGACAAAGAAGCTGATGAATTGTGATCCAGGATTTTGAACTAAATTCTGGGAAAGATCCAAGAAGAACTAGCCTCTAAGGGTGGTACCATTGGATTTATCTTCTCGAACACTATAAATTAATTACCCAAAAACTTATCAGTAATTCACCCGTAGCGATGAAAATAAGAAGAGGGTAGATTGAGCACTACGAGCTGCAACATATACTGCAGCCTAAAACGGACGGATTTGGGCAGCCTTATCTTCATTTTTCAGCCTTAAAAAATCTATCTCTTCATTCATACACTAAAAAACTCTCCCCAAAACCCTAGTTTTCATTTACTTTTCATCATTTACTCTATGTTTACCATGGATTCTTGCTATTTTTATGTGTTTAGCTAATCTAGGCTAAATATACTCTTCGGAACAATTGGTAAGCATTTCTAGCATGAATTTGTGATATTTGATTTATCCTATTTTGTGCTTTGATTATCAGGTATGTTTTGTACTTTCTTGTGTGATTAATGCATGATTTAGACCAGGATGATCAACTACTTGATGATCATAGGTTAATTATTTGTTAGGTTTTTGGTTTAACCCGGAAGACTTTGACTCTTTGTCGATGTAATTATCGTTAGTTAATGTTAGGTTATAATTGGGCGTGACAACTAATTATGACTATTGATTGATGAAATTACTTAGATTTAAGATGAATTTGAATGAGTTTGACTAATTATCAATGTGGCTCACTAATAGCGACTAGTATGAAGGCCGATCCTTGTAGTTATTAGTGGATATATTTGTTTTATCCCAATGTTTTTCGCTTGTAGGATATTGTGTTAGTTGCATTGGGTCTCCATGTTTATTGCTATTCTAGGGGAATTCTATGATGGTGATCGTCTAGAGTGAACCGAGGGTAAGGGTTATTATGTGGTGTCAATCGCTCACTCTAACTATAACTGAGGGGAGTTGAGAAATGTCTTCACTCGAAAGGTGTTGACAAGTTATCCACAATACTGATTAATGCATAAAAATAGGATAATTAATCGATGATCACAGGATGACTAGAAATTTAAACCAATTGCGCCCAAGACTCGTTATAATCTTAGTTACATATTTCCGTGCTAGTTGTGATCATAATTGCATTGTTTTCTCTAATTTTTTGTTAATTTAGTTATTTGAAATAGTCGTAGTGTTTAATAAAAATAAAAATTTCCCAACTTTGTTACCACACACTTAGAGTGACGTCTTTGTTTGTTTTTAACTATGTTAAACACTCAATAAAACCCTTTTTTCTTCGTGAACGATCCCGTCTTACCACTAACTACTATCTAGTAGTTGTCGGTAATTTGAACCTATAAATACTATCTTTGAGAGGCACGAAGATGTCCTCCCAATCACGCAGATAATAAAATCTAACATCAATGTGTTTTGTCTTTCTGTGCATCACTAGATTCTTGGATAACTTAATTGATGAAGTGTTATTGTATAGAATATTAATGCACTCACAATGCTTAATTCCAGATTCCTTCAAAAATCCTTTAAGCCAGATGCAATGACAATCACAAGCTGTAGCCGCCACATATTCAACCCCTGTAGACGAAAGGTTAACAATATCTTGCTTTCTTGAACTCCAGCAGAATGCAACTCCATTTAGTAGGAAAAACATAGCCCGAAGTACTTTTCTTATCATTCACATCTTGAGCATAATCAATATTAGTGTATCCCAACAACTCCACTTCCGAACTTTGCAGGTATAAATCTTCAAAATCCAATGTTCATTTAAAGTAACACAATACTCTCTTTGCAACCGCCATGTGTTCGTCTTTAGACTCAGCCATGTAACGCGATAACAAGCACACAACAAACAATAAATCGGGATGAGTGACCGTTAGTTATATCAAGCAACCAACCAAAAGGTTGGACCTAGTTGCATTAACACCTTTGCTTCCCTCCTTTCTCAAAATTGTACCGGGAACGATTGGATTCTTTACGGCATTACAATTCCACATAGTGAACCTTTCCAACACTTCCTTAGCATACTTATTTTGACACAAATGAATCCCATATTCTCTCTGATGGACTTCAACTCCTAGGGAAAAAACTTCATTTTACCCAAATCAATCATTTTAAACTCCTTTCGCACCGATAATTTAAATTCCATACACAAAAGCTCACCATTCCCGATGTATATTAAATCATCAACATAAAGACTTACCATCAAAAGCTTGTCCCCCTGCTTCTTCATGAAGAGTGTGTGATCATATTGGCTTTTCTGAAACCCTTCCTTCTTAAAGTAACTCTTAATTCGACTAAACCAAGCCATTGGAGCTTGCTTCAATTTATAGAGAGCTTGATTCAATCGGTACACCTTGTTTTCCTATTCCTAGTTAACAAATCCTTCTAGTTGATCGATATACACCTCCACTTTGAGTTCACTATACAATAAAGAACTTTTAACGTCCAGTTGATAGACACGTCATCCACGCTGAGCTGCTACAACCAAAAGGATTCTAATTGTATCCCAATGGGGCACATGTGAGAACACTTCATTGTAATCCACTCCTGGAGTTTTTGAGTACCCTTTGGCGATTATTCTAGCTTTGCATTTATCAACCTGGTATTCCTAATTCTGTTTTGTTTTGTAGACCCATTTAATGCCGATTTTCTTTGCTTGAGATGGCAGTGACACAAGCTCCTAAGTATAATTCCTTTCAATAGCTTGGATTTCATGTTCCATAACATCCCGCCACTTCTTTTCTTTCATAGCTTTATCAAACCTTAATGGATCATCATGGGAGATATATAGAGCTAAATTTGCTCTATCTTCAAACAATCCTTCACTGCTTTCATAATTATCCATCCAACTAGGCCCTCTTATAGCTCTTCTTATTTGTTCCCCAATATTTTGGAAAGACATGTGAGCTGCTAACTTCAACTTCTTTAGCTTCACCATCACTCTTTTCTCCTTCAGATTCACTTACAATAGCGTCATTATCACCTTAAGCCAAAATATTTTGTTCTGATTCTTCCGTGCTCAACTTCCAGTCCCATTTACCCCTTCCTCAAATATAACATCCCTACTTATGATAATTTTCTCCCATTCTGGATCATACAAACAATAAGCTTTGGATTCTTCATTAACTCCAAGCAGAATGCACTTGCGGCTTCGATTGTCAAGCTTTACTCTCTTCTGCTCAGGGATATGGACATGGGGAATCCAGCCAAAAATTGTAAAGTAGTCCACCTTTGGTATTTGTCCTGGCAACCTCTCTTTGAGACTATATTTTTAACTGTCATTTTGAAACTCCGGTTTAAAATATGAGTTGTCTATCTAGCTGCCTCAGGCTATAGCAATCTCAGGATCTCCTTCTCACACAGCAAGCACCGTACCATGTTCATAATGGTCTGGTTCCTTCTTTCCGGCATTTCATTTTGCTGATGAGTGTATGCCCCCATGAATTTTCGTCTTATACCATGATCCTTGCAAAACTTGTTGAATTCATTTGACGTGAACTCTCCTCCCATATCAGTTTTCAGTCCACAGATAATTATTTTTGCTTCATTTTCAAATATCTTTTTGAAGGTTTTCAGGGCCTCAAAAGTCTCCACCTTTTCTGCAAGAAAGTAGGGCCATGTTTTCCGAGAAAAATCACCGACAAATACTAACATAAACCTCTTACCACCATGAGAGGTTGGAGTGATTGGTCCACATATATCTCTGTGAATTAACTCCAATTTCTCTAATGCCCTCCCATCCCTTTTCTTTGGAAATTTTTCACGTTGTTTCCCCACATTGCACACTTCACGTACATGGGATGAATCCTTCAAATTTGGTATCCCTTCCACCATTTGTTTTTCCGCGTAATTATGATGAACTTATGATTTAAATGCCCATATCTCTTTTGCCAGAGATTCTCCAAATTTTCTCCCTCTACCATCAAGCAATTATTAGGCAATGGCTTTACCTTAGAATAAATCATGAACATGCTATTGACAGGCATCCATGTGCCTACAATCGATCCTCTTTGATGATGATAGATTCTGCAGGTACCTTCCTTAGAGAATCTCCAATTCTACTAGTATCTTTCGTCAATAACGTAGCAACACGTCAAATTTTAATACGAATGCGGTATGACGTATTTAGAAATGCTTGGTTTTAGAAACATACTTCTCCAACACAAAAGTAGCAGTCACACGTTTTCTTAATTCCACCAAACATTTAATCAATAATTTTAATGTTTTACATAAACACCTATTATTACTGCTTTTACTTATTATATTTGTGAAGTATATGAAATTATTAAAAAAATGTATTACATTTCTCTTTAAACACTCGATAACGTTAGGGTCCGAATTTTATTATTGCACAGTAAAAGAATTGAATATAATATATATTTAATTATCAAATTTGATTAATATGTAAATTATTAAATAAGTTATTTAAACCACCTGCACTATTATTTATATCATAATTTATCTCTATATTATTAATTTTAATTTTTAATATTTAATATAATTATATAACTTAATTGGTTAGGTGTAAAAAATAAATATCAAAAGTTATAATTAATAATAAAAAATTTGTATTTATCTATAAAATTTTAAAATCTTAATTTTAAAATTATTTAATCAACATTTGATTGAGTATCAAAAATTTTGTTATGAATTTTATTGATTTTAAATACGGTAAGAATTACAATGTAAGTAATGAAATGACAAATTTTAGACAAATATATATACTTGTCGAAGTGAGGGTTTCAATATGAGGGTCTGAATATAGATGCTCTACCCGACAGAGTCAATTAAAAATACATCCACGTCAGATTCAAGGCTTCAAATGACTCTTGTGTTGGAGACATTATTTTGGTTTAAAAGTCTCTTTCTATTACATGGAAATTGACATTCACCCAATTGAGTCCCGCTCGCATTGGAGATAGGGGTGGGCATCGGTTCGATTTTCAAATAATTTAGTTTATTCAGTTTGGCTGGGTAGACATTTTACAAATGCAAAACCAAAGAAAAAAAACCAATTTGGCTTATTCGAATTCGGTTTTTCAATTTTCGCTTTCAATTCAAATTTATATTTGAATAAACCAAATTAGATAACAGCTAGCAAAGAAAAGTTCATAATCTTTTTTTTTTGAAAAAATAAGGCAAATATTTTCTTTTTTCCAACAAAGATATAAGAAGTATGATGTGTTTTGGCATCAACCCTTGATTTTCTACATTCATCCAAACAGTCAGTTGTTTACTAAGAAAAAGAGACCAACCCATAAATCAAAGAACAAGGAAAGCTGAAAATGCAGCCTTGCTAATCAAGAAGAACCCGTACATTCACAACCAAAGCATATAGCCAAATACATTGGAGCACAAAGATATAAATCAAAATTGTATCAAGTTCTTCAATATCTTTCTACCTTAATCCCACTTGTAACCAATCTTGGGTACATTTCAATGCTTGAACAAGTTTAGGAGTTAAAGAACTCCTAAATGCATCAAGAACTCTTTCCCCGATGTTGAAAACGGATTCAGAAACAACTGTACATATCGGACTAGCTAAAAAATCAAGAGCAAATAATGATAATATGAGAAATTGTGCGCTATTCGTCTTCCACCATTTCAAAACACTGAATTCCGGATTATCCTCCAACACACATTCATCATCAACATCATCTTTAGTCAAGTATCAGTCTAGTTCGGATTTAGAATCTCTAACCTTAAAGTCATGTGTGGTGAATTTAATTATGGATTGTTGTAGAGACACGTGTGGCTAATGACTTTAATTGATTGTTAATTTGTGAACTTATGGTAAAGAAGAAAAAAATTTACCATGTTGGAACACAGTCAGCAAATACATGAAAAATGCAGATTTGCGGACGGGTTTTTGAAGAAATATTACGATCGGATTTCTTGACGATTAATTATGGTTATTTCGATATTGTGTTCAGAGATAGAAGCATAATAGAATTATGGTAAATCCCTACATTTATGGTATTTGAATTGAAGGAGAATTATGGGATATTTGAGATAAGGTAAATCCTTTATTTATGGGATTTAGATATGCTTCAGAATCAGATTTGGAATAGGATATTATGGAGATAATTATGGATCTATT
>JAULKM010095347.1:0-11101 GCA_032355605.1 Rubia tinctorum
AGGAGCTGAAACAGCGTGTTGAAGTCATTGGACGGAAGATCCGAGAAGAAGGCCGAAAACTCCGGCAGCTCATCGCCGCCGTACTCCGCCTCGTACCGCTTGATAATATGCTTGATGATGACGTCGACAATGTAGATGGTGTTGCTGCCGCACGAGCACCCCAGGTCCGCCACCACGAACGGCGTCTCCGGCCGGCTGCTCAGCCGTACTCCATCCAAACAGTCCTTTAGGAGGTGCAGCATTGACCGAGCATGTTGACCCTGCAATTTTTATAAAAAAAATTGAAAATAAATAAATTCATTATAAACTTCTGGAAATCGTCAAAAATCATTTAACACTAAACCTGAATGCAATGTCGTAACCAGGACCATGTTTGAGGGGTCTGAACTATACCGACAAAAAAATAAGTCTTCTTTCCTAAAATTCCGAGAAGAACATGGGTGTAGCAAAAACTTTCAGGTGGAAGGAACTTTCAAGGAAAGCAAAACTCCCTTAACTGCCAGAACTGAATCGGAGTGGCCGCACAGGCTCAGTTCCGTCACGGACATTTATTACAAGCAGACTCGCTTCATGAATTAACAAAAATTAATAATGTGAAGAGAATTAATTAGTTGATTAATTACCTGGGCTTGAGAATTGTTGGCGTAGCTGGCTTCGCCTCTGCCTCCTTTCATGCTCAGCATTCTCTCCAGTTTCATTTTGGGAACGACGACGTTTTCTTCAACAGGAGCCATTTGGAAGTATGCTTGTGTGTTGGTTCCAGTGCAGAGAAAAATGGGTTTCTTAAAATGGCTCATAGGAGTAGGTATTTATAGAAGTCGCATTGCAGATATTTTAAACTTTTCTTTCTTTATACATTGAAAGTATAGAAGAACGTACAACAAACAAGAAACATCGGAATAATTGTGCTGCACTAACACTTTAGTGCCTTTTCTTTCCTGCACTTCTGTTCAGTTTAACTTAATTCAGATTGATAATGTCTATTTTAATTTTAACTTCTTATTCTTATTTTCACCGTGTATGATTTTAATTCAATTCAGTAAGAAATTAAAACTGAAAGAATATGCCTTTATACCCCTTAAAAGCATGCCATTTTATAAAAAGGAGTAAGATGCACGCGTCAACTTTCCGTTTTAGAAGTAACAATCGACTGATATTAATAATCAAACATTTCTCAAGTCAGGTGGTGAAAGTCAAAGTGTACAGTTTGAAATGGGACACGGAGGGAGTGCAATATGAAGTAAATCTAGAAGGGCATAGGTAAATAGTAAATTCACGAACGAAAGAAATTAAGTGCAAAATCAAAATTTAACCATCATATGATACTGAAATTATACCTTAATAAACTTCCTTTTCCACCTACTAATTACACATCTTTTGACACTTAATATTAATTGTAACTAATTATTAGTGCTGCGGGTCATATAACTAATTAAGTACCAGCTAGATCAATATCCAAGTCGGCATATCTTTATAAATGCTCACCACAATTTACCTCTTCATCACATGAGATGAGAGTGTAGTAGCTTTCAAAATCAAGAAACGCATGTATTTAAGAAAGTAATATAGCTACGTGAATTAATATGAATGAGAAATAAAATGTTGATTTAATTAATTACTGGTATTGTATAAGTATATGGTCAAAGTAAACGATGAGAAATAAAATAGTAAGTAGGAAACTGGAAGTCCTGGATTGGCGCCTGATTTCCATAATCAACACAACGAAATCTGAAGAAAAGCTTGATTGATTGTCAGTTTGTTGATGATTCTGAGCGTAGGAAAAGCACAATGGAAATGGTCAAGGTCAAAGATTTAAAAATGGATGACTTTAGAATTTTACCAAACAAATGTTGCTTTGTGATCTATGTCTGATGTTTGCACTCTACCAATTTAAGTATCCAAAAGGGCCATCAGTAGTCTACAAAATAACTCTAATTTTACCCGCTACCTCCGTTTCTTTATAAGTGACATCACAAATTTAGATGATTGAATTTATGTGAAAAAAATGAATGAATGAAACTGAATGTAGAATGCAAAAAAGTAGAATGAGTGGATAAAATTGAAGGAATATTACCCAAAATGGAAAGTGTGTCAATATTAATGAAACAACTCAAAAAGAAAAGTGTGTCAATAATAGATAAACGGGAGAATATATTAAACTAAATTATATAGTAGCAGTAGAGAATTTTTCTTTTTAAGATCGTCTAACGGTTATGTAAAAGTGATTTTTTCTTAAATTAGAGTTCAAATTATAAAAAATGTATAGAGTGCAGGTAAATATTTAAAAGGCATGTATACATATATAACCCTATATAAAGTCAGTAAGTGCACTTACAACCCTGAAATAATTTTAGTGTAAAAATAACTCTGACTACTTTACAAAAGTGCAAATATGACTCTAAGGATTATATTCCGGCATTGACCAACCATTTCCGGTTATTGACCGATTGAAAATGACCAAAACACCTTTTAGGCTAGATACATAAATTTGAAAGATGAAAATACCATTCCCCCACCATTGTCTGCAACCGCCACCATCACTGCTCCATAGCATTCTGATACTCTTTATTTAGAGAAATGGTCGGAAATAGATCGGACAACCTATGAGGCGTCAAGATCTCTTCATAATTCATTGGCACCATGACTGGTGTACTATTCATTTCGATCAGCGGGGATGTGGGCTTGCTTAGCGGCATCGGGACTAGAACCAGAGGTCATATCAGACATGACAGTAAATCACGCAAAATCAGCGGCGACCAGAAGTGGCAACGTGACGGCAAATCAAGCAGTATAACATTCACAAAATTGATAGCAGTAGTAATATCTGTAAGGGAACCCTTGTCAATAGTCATATGATATGAGCCTCTCGAATCAACAATCCAAGGTAAAATAAGCATACCCCACCCATGGTCAAATTTAGAACTAAACTTATTAAATAAATTTAGCGTCATACTCCATTGGTCATCAGACAGAGCAGGGCCAAAATTATATCAAGTAGGGGAACTGGAGGACGCAGCCGCAGCCGCAAATCCTGGAAGTGGGGTGACGACGCTGGCAAACAGCGGTGGGTAACAGATTTAGATATAGAGGTAGACGTCGGAGCATATTTACGGCGGATGAAAAATCACACGGAAAATAGGACTGCAAAACAGAGCAGACATGGCGACACCTGAGATCAAAGACGACGGCGTGTGGAGCAGCAGTTTTGGCACGCGTACCGTATGCGCGGACAGATTTGACCAAGGACAATGTCGGACGATAGCGACAACCTACTGGAAGGCTACGACGTCCGACAGACCAAAATCAGATAGCAACGACAACTAGATGGCGGCGGCGTTTGATAAGAACCCGCAGCTGACGTTAGCGACGGCGGCGGTTCGAAGAAGACAACAAAAAAATTTCTTTAGGGTTTCAGGATTTTAGACTCTGATACCATGATAAAAAAAATAAATGACTTTATTATGGTACATTGATATCACATCAATGACACATCATCAATGATGAGGATTACAATATATATGGCTACAATAAACCAAATTCTAAAAGAAATAAGATTCCAAAGTCTATTAGTAAATTACCATCTATAATCTAACATACAGTGAGTCATAATTTTATATGGAAACTACCATCTATAACATTTTCCTACAAGGGAAATCATTTCTTATTTCCTTATCACGATTACAAGAAGATACTGTTACCTCTGCACTCTTCGTCTCCGGGGAGTAATATACCAGAGGTGTTGTAGGTGTTCGTTGCCCATGCTTCACCATTGCCATAGACGACGATCTCTTAGTGGTGTTTCGCGGCCAGTGGTTTCCTTGAGCCGAAGGCTCTTGCAAGACCTCTTTGTCAGAGTAATCACGTGGATCCTATGTTTTTAGCTGATTTATATTGAGGCAAGGGACTCGAGATGCAAGGAATCAGAGAAGCATGTTTAAGAGGAAGATATTTATGAGGTTTCGAGGCGTAGATGACAGTGAGAGAAGTGGCAGTGGAAGAGTTGATGATGGCCCACGGAGCGGCGGCGTCGTGGTCTTTGTCGTCGACGAGAGCACAGGGGTCTGTGACGTCATCTCCAAAGCTTTTTTATTTCTTTTATTTTCAAAGGGTAAAATTGTCTTTTCAATTAAATCAGGGCTTAAACTGTGGAAATGGGTGTATTTGCACTTACAATTATTGTCTAGGGTTATATTTGCACTTTCAATTATAAAAAGGTTATATTTGTACTTATATGAATTAGGTAGGGTTATATATGCATTTTTCTCTATCTAAATTAACTTTAATCCTTTATTCTAAACACCATCTCCTCAAGCGTAAAACGATGGATGTGCAGAGACGTAAAATTTGGAAGTGACGTAGGAACATGGTGGAGCGTAACTTATCTGAAGAAACCAACTCACGAAGAAAGCGATAGTCATTAGTCAGTGTTTATGTGTTTCTCCCACTTGTGCATAATATGGTTTTGCCTTAGAAATGACGTTGTTGTTATCACAAAGCAGAAGTGGAGTACCAGAGAGAGATGGATAGAGAGAGAAAAAAATCAAAGACCACAAAGTAGATGAGATAGCCAAATCATTTGCGCCGCGATTTAGCCAAGACACGATACTCAAACTAAAACTGAAACGTGAAACCGTGGGTTGCTTATTTGCACTCCAAGAAATCATGTTGCCACCTAGAAAGACAACATGTGCATATGTAGAACGGGTCTCGAGTCACCGCGCCCAATCTGCATCGGATTAGTCCAACACCTCAGAAGAGCGAGCCGAGCGAAAAGAAACACCATGGGGCATAGTCCCATGAACACAACGGAGAATACGTGTAACCTCGGTAAAGTGATTATCACTAAGATCTTGAAGGTATAGACTGGCTGAATTGACCTCAAAGGCAAGATCCCGATGAGTGACAGTAGATACTACAAACCCAAGGACCGATAACGAGTAGAATTGATAAACTTTCCACCGGTACTACTATAAAGTTGAGAATTCAGAAGGAACGATGTAGAGACGGCAACAGCGTATGGCAAACCTCAAACCTATAACTTCTAAAGTTACATTATAATTATTTTATATCGGGATATATTTTAAAAAGTTTTCATTATTATGGCAAACTCGTTGCAGTAGTGGAAACAAATATCAAATAAACTCTTTATATATTATTTAAAGAATAATTCCGCATAACAATTAGATGATTTAAACTAAAACTTTGTGATAGTGGTATGACTAATTAAATTGAGTTAAAATTTTCAAAACTATAACATGAACTAAAATCAAGTAAAGTGTACATAAATGTAGTTAAATAAAAAGGCAATATCTAATTGTTAAAAGATATATAATTAATTACTTGTCAATAAGAAGAAATTATCATAGAGGGGGGTTTTTTTTTGAAAAGAATTTACATTAGAGTTTAATCTATCAAAGTCGGTTCTCCGTACACGATAGACAGGAACATATGCATGGCAATGTGTTGCGAAGAAAAGTTTCCAGTCAAATGAATCATTAATCATATACAATACTTTTCGAGATATTAATTCAAACCACATAAATATGCAATTATATGCAGTGAACATATTAATCTGTGTGTTTAATCTGGTTACCACTCATGCACCATTATCAAGATATATAAACTTTGTGAATCATTAAGAACAACTGATTATACTAAAACAAATTAACGACATTGATGACTATTTGTTGATTGCTTATATATTTATCACTAACCGTCTTAACCCCGTGGATTAAGGGCTGATCCTACTTTATTTATACGATTAGTATTATAATATTGTCTGGCTGGGGTTCACGTGCTTTTCCGATACACCGTTATTAAGCGACGTAGGGTGTGTTTGGTAGAATTGCGATTATGAGCAGAATAGTTTATTTTAAAAGCGGGGAAAAGTCAGTTTGTGCACTTTTCCCAAAATAAACTTCTACTTTTAAAATAAATTATTTTTTAGTACTTTACCAAACAGATAAAAGTGTTTAGTTTATAAGTAAGGTGCCTTATAAGCCCTGTCAAACACGGTCTTGATATAATATGAATACAGAGTAAGCATATTCTTCGGTGTGTTTGGTGGAGTTGTGATTGCAACCAAAGTTGGCTTAGTTTAAAAATGTGAGAGACTAACTTTTGCTCCATTCCCATAAATATCTTATACTTTTAAAATAAACAACTTTTAAAAGTTTACATAACAATTAAAGTTATTTAAGTTATTACTCCTTCTGTCCATCTGAAATTGCACTCTTGTTTTTTTGACACTACAGTACATTTGAAAAGATATATGAACAACAATTTTACCGCATATGATATTTTTTAATTCATCGTAATAATTAATTTTCTAAATATCAATTTTTTATTTACAATTATTACACAAGGTGAGCGTATTAACGATTAATTATTACATTGCAATTTCAGTTAGGCAGTTGGACATGGGGAATCGGATTAGATAAACTTGTTGCCGTTTGCTCAAAATGTGTAATGGCAGTAGTTTGGTCATGTTCTTCTTATCTTATTTTTTATTGAATTGAATATAATTAAATTAAATTAAATTAAAATTAAGCATAACAAAATGTTAAAATTAAATGGAATGAATGTTAATTTAAAATGTATTAAGATGAACTGAACCAATCTGATTGTAAAATAAATCAAAAATATAATTGCCTTTGAGTATTGAAGAAAAGTCCGTCTCTTGAAAGACGATCTTTTCATTAATTATTAAAAGACTAAGATTTAAATTGCAAGTTAGTAGAAGTTATGGTATAATTTTTGGATTGCATTAATCGGGTCATAAACTTATAACTACCGCACGTTTCATAATAAAATTTTAATATTGCAATAAAAATCTTTTATTTTTTTAATTATAATTCAACCCCGTTTTTCCATTCACCTATGGAAAGACGGCATTTTTTAAAACTTTGCTTTCGAAGAATGTAATGCAGTAAATGTAGGGGTAAATTTGACGAGGTTACCCGGAATCATGTTTCACTTTGTTGATCACCTAAAAGTCCAAACGGCCGTGATAGTCGCCGTTTCTCGTGAAACTAGGCCGGACTATTTTCCCTTTGTTCCCGCTCCTCTTTATTTAAATATATTATACTTCTGCCCAATTTTAAAATAACTACCGCAACATTCTCAACTACCCAATTAACTTCCTTAATTAATTAATAAATCAACAAGACTTGATTAATCTGCCAGTAATAAACTAATTAATCTACCTTTTGGACCGGCATCTGGTAGTTATCACTGTGGATTCTATCTTAACCATAAAAAACATGCGAAAAGAAAGTTGAAGGAGAAAGCACAGAAAGTGATTAACTTGGTCCCCTGTTTTTTCACCTCTTTTTACTGTTGTGGACCTCACTTAAAAGGCTAATTAAAAGTGAAAGTCTTATGCGAACTCCTTTCAACGATATTTGATTTGTCGGTATGGTACAAATCTTGGGTTTGATTCATCTCCATCATCCCTGATAACGTCAATGAAATTAAGGAGTACTTTTTAAGTGTTACAGGATCAATTTTGATAAAAATTAGGTAAGAATCAATTATCAGCAATGAAATGAAATTTGAGATTCACTATTTTAGCGCCACGTTACGCAGGACCGTATCAAACACTACGGAGGTCCTTCCAAAAAATTAATCCGAAGCCCTCTAATAAATAATATAGATGATTTTTTTATTAATCATTGAATATCAAAACATTTATTCAAGTACAATGAAAATTTTAATATGCTAGTGAAAATTTATTTGAAAAGTGCTATACTCCTACCTTTTGGAAGCAAAATCATCGATTAATTCTTCAAAATTTATTTTCTCCAACAAATCATTCTCGATTGCTATCAATGCTAGTCCATTTAGTCTTTATTGTAATCGAGCGCAAATAAGACGTCACAATTTCAAATTTGAAAACCTTCTCTCTGGAAAAGTAACAGTCGCAGGAAAAGTTAACTGAATTCTATATGCATTAAGAGAATTATGAAAACATTCCATACATTTCAAAATATCAACAACTCCTATTTTTTCATTGGGCAAGAAGTATAAACAATTCACTACCATCAATATCATATTCTTCCATGATTTTAAGAGATGTTTCAAGATTATTACAACAAGATTTTAGCTGAACTTCATCTAAAGATTATAACTTATGAGAAATAAATAAGAACACAGTATCATATTGTTGATATTCTTCTAGAAGAAAGTGCAATTGCTTGATCGGTAATATATAATAAATAATTCATTCTAAATGATTCTTACAAAGTTTGTGAAACAACTATGGATGCATCTCCATGATTTTCATTAAAATGTTTCCTTCTTTTAATTTCACGTCTCTTAGAAAATATGGGATCAATATCTAAGTCAAATGCAATTTTTTAAGTTGTATCCATAGCATCAGAAAAGCCGGTTTCTCTATATTTCTCAAAAAATAAGAAATCAATCCCTTAATTTTTATAATAGCATCGGCAATAACCATATCTTTTGATTGAAAATGTTCACTAACCACATTAACCGAATACAATATATCATACCTAATAATTATTACCATTAGAAATTCAAAATCACCATGTTCATTGAACACCAAGGATTTAGCTTCACTTCTTATTTTAGAATTTGAATCATCATCACTTGTAGTAAATCTTCTCTAATTTCATCAATTTGAAATCGTATAGCTTTAACACTATCAATATGACTCTCCCAACGTGTGGATGATAATGATTTAAGGGTGAAGTATTTTAAATTTTCTTTCAAAATCTTCCATCTTTAGTAAAGTTTACAAAAATTGTATAATTACGTTGAGCAATCTCAATCGCCCTAGGAAAAGGAAAGAAAAGAGTTCTTCTATATTTATTATTTAATTTTTTATTTATTAAATAAAACTCTTTGAAATGGACTTAAAAAATTGGGCCCTGAATTATTCGGAGTCCCTGTTTGGTTGCTCACCTTGCACATGCTATTAGACGGTCCCGGTGTTACCATCTCTAATAGAATATTAAATGAATTAGAATCATATTAAGAAAGTAATACCTTTTCTGATTTGTTTTGTATATATCATTTTCCATATCTGATTGTACCTTGTATACCATTTGTACTCACTATATATATGAATACACACATCCACAATTATTTGTGGGTTTTACATTCTATCATGGTATCAGTTAGGTCTCTCTAAATATTCTCTGGCTTTTCCGAAAAAAATTCCATTTTCTCTGCGTTTTTTTTCGATCTCCGGCCTTGCCCACCACCCATCTTCATCTGTCGATCTCCGCCGCTGCAAACCTTGCTCATCAGATCGCTCATTCGGACACTCCTCCGCTGCCGCACGCACCTCTCTGTCGGATCGTACGTGCCGCTTGTGATCACGTGCCACACATGCTGCTCCGTCCTTGCACAACAGTTAAATCAGTCGTCCACTACCATTCACAAGCTTTTTGTGTGTTTGGTGCGATTTGATTTATCTATTGTGCTTGGATATGTTCCTGATGACGACCATTACTCTTCCTTCGTTGATCTACTGCATCACCATCAAGCTTTATGGTTTTAACTACTATCACTGGTGTACTCAGGTTACCTCTGTTTTAAGAACTGTCAAATTGATTGGTTATGTTGATGGTTTGTTTAAGTGTCCTACTGCACATGCGAGCTCGGCTTCCGAGGAACTCGATGACAAGGCTTCTGAGGATGCTAATGCTCATGATGCTTGGATTCAGACAGATCAGCTAGTCCAAGCTGCTCTTTTTTCATCCCTGACACCTTCTGCAATATCAGCAGTTAATGGTATGATCACTGCTGCTCAGGTATGGGATGCTTTAGCCACTAAATATCAGAATAGTTCTTATGCTCGTCGCCTTTATCTCTGTGATCTTTTATATGGAGTTCGTCAAGATGATCAATCTGTTCATGAATATTATGCTCGTTTTAAGGGCATTCCTGATGAATTACATGTTCTTGGTCATCCTCTTAATGATGAGGATATTGTTGTTGTTTTTTGTCGTAGCTTGAATGATACAATGTCCCAGTTTTCATCTACTCAAATGGTGAAATATCCATTACCTCCTTTGTACACTATTGTTGCTGATGCTGAGACTTTAGAATTTTCACTCAAAGCTCGCTCGTCCACATCTATACCGGTACCTTCTGCTTTTAATGCTTCTCAATAGGGGTCCGGACAAGCTAACCGCGGCAGAGGAGGTCGCGGTTTTGGGCGATTGAGGGGCGACCTTGACCGTGGGAGAGGCGGAGGTCGCTCACCGTTGCCGGCCGGCCAGTGGTGCTCACAGGGCAGATGACCCACTTATGTCTGCCAGTGGTGCCATCATCTTGGTCATCTTGTTGAATTTTGTTACAAACTATCACATGTTACTCACGAAGAAGTCAATTACGCGGACACTGCTCAGCCACATTATTATCAACAACTGAATGCCACTCCTGATTGGTACATGAACTCTGGTGCTACCAATCACATGACTGCTTCTGCTTTCAACTTGGATAGCGTCGCTCTTTATAACGGTAATCGTTTTGTTTATTTTGGCAATGGTTCTCATTTAAATATTTCTCATGTTGGTAATTCTCGAATTTTTTATTCCCTCACTTTATCTGTTGTTGTTTATTTTGATGATACTTCTTTCACTATTCAGAACAAGGTTACCAGGGAGCTCACGGGCTGAGGATACAGTGAGGGAGGTCTCTCCATTTTAAATTACGGTGGTGCTGCTTTAGTTTCGTTTGTCGATTGAAATAAAGCCAATGTCTCATTTGAGCTATGGCATAGTCGATTAGGACATGTTCCTTTTTATATTATTTCATCTTTAAATAAAATTGGTAGTTTGTCATTTACTAGTTTGCTTCCAAAGCCTCATTTATGTACTTCTTGTGAGATGGCTAAAGGCAAGCGTTTTTCTTTTAATGATAAATTGAAACACGCACCACACATACTTGATTTAGTTCATTGTGACCATTGGTGACCCTCACATGTTGTTTCTCGTGTCGGGTACCTTTATTATGTCATTTTTATTAATGATCACTCTTGTTTTACTTGGTTATATCCTCTGCGACGTAAGTCTGATTTTGTGGAGGCTTATATGCAATTTGAAGCTTTTGTTGAGAATCAGTTTTCTAC
>JAULKM010095354.1:0-11100 GCA_032355605.1 Rubia tinctorum
TTCTTCATCATGAAGGCGATCAATCAAACCATTCAATGCAGCATCTCTAAGCTTCATTCTTGACCTTGTCATAGGTCAAACCATGTCACTTAGAGGGTCACAAACAAACCCCTTAAATGTTTGATCAAGACGTGGAATGTCTTCATTTATGGTGGTAGTCGTATTTGGATCTCCATCACTCAACCTATGAATGAAAGGAGTATAGTTGCATTTGACCTGTTGCTAATGACAAAGTAGAAATTAGCAAATGAGGTGTTCTAAAACTCATTATCTCCACCCCTTGTATCGAACACAGTTTGGCCGGATCTTAAAAGCTAAATAGTAGTACAAGAATAGAGAGTATGAATATAGAAGAGGAAAAGAAAGATTACCAATTTAAACAAATTATTTATATTGGTAATCTTTCTACCGTGAGGAGTAAGAATTATTATAAAAAAGACTATACAAAATTCTGGAGTCGGTGTTAGGCTAATTTCAGAGGTTGTGAATGAAGATATACATCGTTCTGGGGTATGATCAAAAGGAATGGTGAAATCTTTGTGAGATATATCCATGGAGGTGAACATTAGTAAAGTTGAGCAAGGTATATAAGTGAAGACATAGTAGCAACAGTAGACTTCAGCAGTTGTCAGCATCATCAAATTTGTTCCTACCTGCAAAAGAATATAATAATCAGCAATATCCATTCAGTTTGTGTGGGGAAAAATGACCCTGATATTAGACGTATGATTACAATCTAAATGTATGAGTTCTCTAATTCTTTGTGGGAGATCAGTAAGGTTTATAATTCCCTCCATTCCTTCCATTTTTTAAATGGCATCCGCCACTTGGTTGCCTCTATATGGATATGTTGTATTGGATTCAGACCAATAAGTTGGGCTATATCATGGACAATCTCATATAACTTCCATGGTGCCAGGTCGGGCTACTCGATCATTCGAACTGCATTGATGCAATCATATTCAAAAGTGATTATAGAATTGAAACCTTGTGCAAAAAGGCAATCCTTATTTATTGCCACAATCTCAACATGCATAGCTGAAAAGGCTTTTATCTTCTCAGTTTTAACCAAGATAAAAAAGCCAAATTCATCCCTTATAATCAGACCTATTTGTGCAGAACCAGATCTTAAATCCCAAGGTACATCAATGTTTATTTTTAGTTGACCCAAAAATGGTTTCTGCTAGAAACCCTTAACCATTTTTGGCTTTGGAGGTGCCCTAAGGTTAGGGATTATAGCTGTGAGTTCCAAGAGGTGATCTCTGGTGCTGGATTTGAATAATGGCTTAGCAAAATAAGTAAGAAAGATACGCTCTTTTATCTCAGCAGCCACCTTTGTGGGATTGCAAGGAACCGATTCGTGAATGAATTTGTTCCTAGTTTTCCATAAAAACCAGCATACCACACTAGGAATAATCTGGACAAGTTCATTATGCACTAAGGACAGACCATTATAAGACTAGTAAGAGAATAATATATCCTAGAGTGAGTCAAATTGCATTATAAGTAAGTCTATGAGGGCATGTATCTGGTGCCAAACATTTTCCGCAAAAGAACAAGAGTTAAAATAGTAGCCTATAGTATCCCCTTGTTGGTAGAGAATGCATTTAGATGTAAGATTAATACCAAACATTCGGAGCACATTATCAGAAGGCATGAAGGAATTAAGCAGCTTCCACATGAATATATAAATTTTCTTCTAAATTTTGAGGTGCCAAATTTTGATGATAGTATGAAAATTACCTGGAGTGTTGCTGACTATTTGGTAAGCCGATTTGAAGGTGAATTTATTGGTCAGTTCCTGTTTCCAAATGAGCATGTCAGCTCCATCTTCAGAAATTGTAGCTTCCGGCAAAAATGTCAAGATGTGAGGCCTTAATACTGGTGGGATTCTAGGCATATATATATATATATATATTTGGAGGATCAAATCGGAAACTGTGGCATTAAGAGGAATATTAACAGCATCATGATCAAGGATATCTATGAGGTGGCCATGATCAATTCAATTAGAGTACCAGAAGGGACAACTAGCCCTTCCATGAATCATTCTCGATTTTGTAATTTTATGATTTCCTATTTGAGAGTGATAGGAACCATATGAATTTAGACCATAGTGTTGTTCTCAATTGGAACTTCCACCATAGTTTTAGCGCATAAGTCTGTACTATATTTTTAATGGATCTGAGGCCTAATCCATTATTCCTAGCTGGTTTACACAACTCAGACCATCTTCTCTAGTGCTTTTTTTTAATTTTAAATCAGATTCACTCTAAAAGAAATTAGCCAATCTCCTTTCAATAATCTCATAGAGTGGTTTGTAGGTTTAATTACTGACCAGATGGGTTGGATCCTAGGTTGGATACAAGACTGAATCGGGATTAGTTTCCCTCCTGAACTTAGCATTTTATTCTTCCAATTCATGATCTTTCCATCAATATATTCCAGAAATGTCTAAAAATGCACATTTTGAACTCTACCTGAGATTATAGGGAAGCCTTTGTAGGTGAAGGGAAAAGTAATTTGCCTCATGTGTGAAATATTTTTAATCTCCCTAACTTGGTGTACAGTTGCATTTTTGCTACTGAAGAAATCATACTTATTATAATTAATTTTTTACCCACTGGTTTCTTGAAACTTCTGGAGGAAGACCTTTAATTTAGTTAGGCTAGAGGCTACGCCTTTCATGAATATGATGGTGTCATCAGCGTAACTTAAATGGGATAATGGAATCGAATTAGCTGTCAGCTGATGGTAGTGAAGCCTTTTATTACGGAAAATATAGACTAGACTTCTTGTAAATGATTCAGAAAAAATAGTAAAGAGAAAAAGAGATAAGGGGTCACCTTTTTTAATCCCTCGTGAAGCATTAAAAAATTCCACAGATTTTCCATTTATTAAAATGGAAAAGAAAGCCCGGGAGATATTTTTCATGTTAACCTGCACAAAGCTACCATGCATAACGAATTTAAGAAGAATTATTCTAAGGAATGATCAACTCATCCTATCAAATACCTTTTTAGATCTAGTTTAAATATGTAATTAGAAGTCCTATGTTTTTTTGTGCAAAAATCTTACCATTTCTTGGAGATATATTACATTATCAGATATATGAGAGGTTTGATCCTCTAAGTTACAATTTTAGATATTTTTGTTAGAGACATTTTTTAGGCTTATAGGCCTATAATCGTCAAAAGATGAAGGGATTAGCTTCTTAGGAATTACAGTAACCCATGTGTTGTTGATACCTTTAGGGATTGGAGAAGAACTCATGAAGTCTCTGATAGCATCAACAAGATCATAGCTTATTATCTCCCAGGCTTTGGTATAGAAAGAACTAGAGAAGCCGTGTGGGCCAGGACTAGATGATTTTTCTAAACTGAAGACCACTCATTTTAGCTCTTCCATGGAAACGGGTTTCAATAGTTTATCATTGTCCTGTTTTGAGATTAACTTGGGAATTTGACTAAGGAAATGAGGTAATACATACCAGCTGGAGGGTGGGGAGGTTAAGATAAAAGATCTCTATAATATGTAACTTCTTCATGTTCAATATCAGAGATGGTTTGAGCCCAGGTCTCGTCAATTTTTTTTATTTTTGTTATCTGCATCTTATTCCTTTTTTCTTTAACCACATTATGGTAATATTTGGTGGTGTTATCCCCATATTTAAGCCAATTAAGTTTGGATTTTTGTTTCCAAAATTTTTGTTACTCTTTAAGTGTCCTAATCAGTGAGGCTCTCCTTTTGTTTAACTCTATCGGTTCAGTTTCATCTTGATTAACCTCATAATTAATTTCCCGGATTCTCAATTCTTCTTCCACTTTTTCTACGTTTGATTTATATTTCCAAAGGTAGTTAAGTTCAAGTTCTTGAGCATTTTCTTAAGTATTATGAGCTTAAGGTGTAATCCCAACATTCCATTTTGTGGAATAGGAGACGTCCAGTCAAGTCTGATCAAATCAAGGAATTCATGTCGCTTAAACCAAGCGTTTATGAACCTAATATAACTGGGAGTTGAGGGGTTAGGGAGGCCTATCAGGAAGAGGCGGGGGCTATGATTCGAGGACAACTTGTTAAGGGTTTGGATAGAGGAAGATGGGAACTTTTTAAGGGTTTGGATAGAGGAAGATGGGAACTTGTTGATCCATGACTCGTCATAAAGACCTATGTCTAATCTTTTAAAAGTAGGTTTCTTAACCTAGAGTCCGTCCAAGTGATTAAGTTACTAGCAATATTAATGTGTGTTAGGCATTTAGTATTAATGAAATTATTAAAATATCTTATATTGCCTTTATATTCAGCTTCAGTGGTTATGGCACTGAAGTCTCCTATAAAGATTGCATCCTTTGTGTTCAGAGAAATAAGGTCAGCCTATAATTGTTTTCTTTCTAGTCTTGTTCTTAGTCCATAAATAAAAACTGTCTGCATAGCTATATTTAGATGTGGTCTTAGAATTTGAACAAAAAGAAATTGATTATAGCTAAATTTGGTTGGTCTACATAATCCAGATTTGGCCATTAGAAGCTTACATACAATGAGTAAAATGGAGATCAATCATGTATTTTTGACACAGTGAATTGCCATGTTTAGGTTCTATTAAGCATATCAATTGGAACTTATGCCTTCTAACAAGATCATAAAGTCTATACATAGATGTTTCCATACCTTTAAGATTCCAACCTAAGATTTTTAAAAGACTTTTACTAATCATTAATCGGAATAATTTTGGCTTTTGAAGCAGATCTCAGCATCATCTTGTTAAACTAGGTGAAATAGGTAGTTTTCTTAGGTTTGGATGTATGACTATGAGTGTTAGCAATTGGCTCATCAGCAACAATATTATCAAATTGTATAGGATTAAGAGGAAGGGTTAGGGGTACATGATGGCTAGGTGATATTCGAGACGAAGCTTCTTGGCAATCAGTTTGAGCATTCTCCAAAGCATGGGAGAAGGCCGATTCTTCTGAATTTTGGATGTCAATGAGCGGAGATAACCTGTTCTTATTTGATCTGTGATGGGAGTGAAAACCTTTGTTAGCTCGAGAGACAGAAAATAAATTAACCTGCTTACCTGAGATGATATGGAGATCATCTTTGGCTTATCAGCAAATTGAGTGATGCAGTTGGAATGTATCTAGAAGGGGGATAGGTTAGTATTTTGAGAGGCTGATTGATCCTTTGAGTTTTCCATAAATACAGCATGGGTGTTAGGCCTTGGACTTAAGGTTTCCAACTGTTCCGTGGAAGGACTCAGTTGGTATAGAGTGGGATTTTCTTTCCTATTTGTTGTAGCTCTGATGAGGGTATGATGTTGAACTTGATTTGTATTATCATTGTTCTGAGCTAAATCAGTTTGAGGGACAGGGCTGCCAGACATTCTAGGGGGAGCAGTGTTAAACTTTTGGCCAGTCGGTTCCCATTTGGGTTTAGATTGGGGTTAAGTGATCGACAATGCTCGTTAGCATGACCTGATTTAAAGCAGTGAATACAATAAGAAGGTAGGTCTTCATAGTCAATAGGATATTTCTTATTATGTTGAATTGAGCCTAATCAAATGTTATCTTTTAATGGTTTCGTCAGGTCAATCTCAACACAGAGTTTGATAGCAGAAGGAAGAGTTAACCCAGTTGTGGTAGCATCCATCTTAATGAAGGATCCAATACTATTACCTATAGATTCAATCGAAGAGATATTGTAATAGTATAAAGGAACATTACGAATAGTTACACATACCGAGACAATTGAAGACTCAGAGTTCGGTGAGAAGTCTGGCGTCCACATGAGAACCTTCATCAATGAGCCTTGAAATCCCCATGTACCCTTTATCCAACATATATGGAAATCCGGGAGCTGCTCAAATCTAATTAGGACGTGTTTATAGTCCAGAGAGCTAATTTGGTATCTGTCTTTGAAGCCAGCATTTTTTAAGCATGCTTCTAACTGTTCTATGGTTGGGCGACCTTTGAGGAATTTCCCAGTTAGGGCATTTGAGTAATGGACAGATAGCAAGTTGATTTCCGCTTCGGTGTACAAGCAGACTATATCGCCCAAATGTTCATTTTTAGCTTGGATACCGGGATTACAGGGCATAGTGGGAGTGAGAGGATTTGATTTGGTTTTGAGAGCAGCTAGAAATGTTATTCCTCCACCTGGAAGTGGCGAGCTGTATTTTTCGGCGAAAAAGAGTCGTTACAGAGGGAGTATAGAGAGGGTACAGAAAGGGTAGGACGGACTACTGAAACGAAATGATGTAATTTGGTTGCTTGTATGTAACATTTCAAAGAAGAAGAAGAAGCTTAGACTAATTAAATGAACAATTAAATTGCATTTTGAAATGAAACAGAGGGAGTACCATTTTTTGTTATTAGTATTTCCTATGACATTTTGAAATTAAAAGAGTGTGTAACTTATAGTTAAACAATTAAAATATATAGATTTTAAAATCAGACAGATTAAATATCTAATTGAACAAAACATTATGATATACTCCTTCTGTCCCACAATGATTTTCCTAATTTGAATTTTAGAGTCAACTGCATCAATTTTTAACTACTAATATATATTTTAGTGAATGTGAAAAAATTCTGAAAAAATATTAGTTAAAAAATATATGTTATGATGAAGATAAAACCATATCGCATAATAATAATCTTACATATATATTGAGAGAATTTAATAGTTGAAGTTGGTTCAATTTGACTCTAAAAGTCAAATTAGGAAGATCATTGTGTGACAGAGAGGGAGTATATGAAAGCAGCTCTCTTCTTTCCTTTATCAAGCATTAATTCACAGAATAAGAATATTATGAAAGAAGCCATTGGATCCATTTTCATCCATGTAACTCAAAATGGCTTCGCCCAGCTCTTGAACGTAACTGAGTGATCAAATCCATTTATACTACCTACTTATTTCGCTTTCTTTTTATTCGCATGCAAATTGCCCGTGTGGTCCTGCTACTTTCAAGTTCCATTCTAATTAGCATCAGTTATCACCAATTATTGTTTTTCTCCTCTTTTTCAAGCGATCGAAATCCAGTGAATGTGCGAGTTATCAGGATTCAGGTTGGATCTAGATCTAAGCCAATCGGTTCAGTTTGCTCAAAAGGTTCTTCAGATTGCCTTTTATTTTTTTCAGTAACAAATAATTAGGTAATCATGCATACTAATTTCAGCAGCTAGCTGATTTTATCGTTTCTTGATTAATGCATGACCTGCACATCGCTTGAAATTTGCACTTACATCAGCATAAAATGTTAATTTTAGAGGTAAATGATAAAACAATCCTATAATTAGGTCGAAAGTGCCAATCTAACCCTGTAAAATCTGAAAGTGCAAATTTAACCTTATTATTTGATCGAAAGTGTTAATCTAATTATGAAAATCGAATTGTAACCAAAAACCTTTAAAATGACCATTCTAACCCTTTGGGGGAAAATGCAAGAAAATTTTAAAAATTAAAAGACGCTATTACCCTTCTGTCCTTTTCTTCTCTTTTTCGTCATCTTCTTCACCATCTCATCTCCTTCGTTTTCGTATGAGGGTTATCAAAGGGGATTCATCTCATCTTATTCTCTTCGTCATCTTCATCATCATCTCATCTTCGTCTTCATCCGAGGCTTATCTTCTTCACTTTGTCATCGCTTCGTATCCGTTGTGATGAGCTTGAGCAGTGGTGGACTGGGTTTTTGGGAGATAATGGTGGGTGGTGGGAGATGGTGGCGGGTGGTGGCACGGTGGCGGTGTGGGTGGAGCAACGACGGTAACTAAGGGTAAAATAGTTCATACAAATTCAGTTTTAAGTCAATGAATATTTTTATCTTTTCAAATTAGGTCAATGCTTGAATTCCCTTGACAACTCCAGAATAGTGCAATTTGGGTACATCGGCTCAACTGTTAATAAACTTAGGGTTAGAATCTCACTTTCAGATTTTACAAGGTTTAATTAACACTTCAAAAACATAATAGGGCAAGTTTTATATTTTCCACTCAATTTTATTCAGTTAAAAATTGCTTTTACATCAGTTGTAGTACACGTATTTGACATGACATGGTAAAGAAAAATGAAACAGAATTTGAATTTGATGAGAAAAAATTTAAAATTCAGTTTTTGATGCAATTGGCCAGTTGGGTACTCGGAAAGGAAAGAGAAGGAAGCAATAAAGGTTTTAGCCCTGTACAAGGAGCAAAACTTTCCAAAAACTGTCGCTGTAGTCCATTATTTTAGATGGAAATGCTCAAAGAAGTGGCATGCCACTAATATTTGGGTCAGCACAAAAAGTATGGGCCATTCAGTAAGGCTAAAGCAGGTGTCTTTATGGGATTCTGGGGACAACTAATGGTGCCACTGCCCTCCACTACAAAGCCTGCCCTTAACTCTCCACCCTACCACTGTAGTATTCTACTTTCGAATATCAATTTCTCTGTTTTTTCCACAATAATAAGATGAAGAAGATAAGAGCAGAAATTGTACTGATGCGCGTTAGATATCCACATTAATCATGAATCATTTCAATTAGGGTGGCAAAATAGATCTGTAATCATCGGGTCAAGCGGGTTGCCTATTGTTAAACCCGGGCGGGTATGTGTAAAATAGATAATGAGTTAAATGAGTAATGAGTTAAATGAGTTGTTAAAAAGTATGGGTTGGGCGGGTTGAGTTTGTGGGTTGACCGCGTGTTTACCCATATGGGTTTAAACCTGTGGGTTTGCCCTTATGGGTTGAAACCCTCGGGTTTACCCATATGGGTTGACATATAAACACATATGGGTCAATATATGGGTTGAAACCCGCGGGCTTACCCATATGGGTTGGTACATAAACTCATATGGGTCAATATATGGGTTGAAACCCGCTGATTTTACCAATATGGGTTGGTACATAAACCCATATGAGTTCATATGTGGGTTGAAACCTGCAGATTTACCCATTTTTGACCCGTGAGTTAAATGATACTCAACCCGCGGGTTGAGCGGGTTTCAACCCGATCCATTTTAACCCGATCCATTTTTGACCCATTATAAAATGGATCATACCCATATTTTTTATACCCATTTTACCCAACTCATATTTAACCCGATCGCCCATTTGCCACCCCTAATTTCAATTTTATAAGGTTATGATAGTTTTTATTATGTACAAGTTCTAGGGGCGGATCCAAAAATATTTATTTACCGAGTCACATTTAATAATAAACAAGTATAATTTTAAAATTTTAAAGAAATACGATAAAGGTAAGATGATATTATAGTAAGTTTAAAATTAAAATTATGGTAAAACACTGATTAAAATTTATATTTTAACTAATCTTAAAAATAAAAATAATAATTTTTTAAGAAAATGGCTGTGCAACTGCCCTGGTTTTTGAGATAGAAGTTTCTTATTCTCGTAGTATTAGAGTTCAAGTAGAGGCATATTTAAAACTGTGTAATACAGGACAATTGCTATACATTTTTCCAAAATATATTTTTAAACTAGTCAAGACATAATTTATGATCCGTGCCCCAATTTATTTTTAATTTTGACTTCACCGTATCCTCTAATTCTAAAATTTCCTAAAGCATTACTTCCTCGGGTAGAAGTACAAAATGAAATTGTGACTCACTAAATTAATTTTTTTATCCGTCCTTGAAATCAAGTGAATCTATATTTTAAATATTTGAACTGTAATTAATAAATGTGAAATCAAAAATACTAATAAATGTGAAGGAGCATTTTAGAACCTCTGTACTTTGGTTATGAACTAAGTAATTACAACTTAACGTACAAGATTATAGAAACTTATAAGATTACAAGTCATTTTTATACTACCTATTAATTTTAGAATAAAAATCTATAATTCTAATAATAAGTCCAACTGTTTGTAGCATTATATGCTCAAAATCTATGTTGTATGTTTGTGGTAAATTTATATTTTAACTAATGTTAAAAATAAAAAAATATTTTTTAAAGAAAATGGCGGTGCAACTGCCCTGACTTTGAGATATAAGTTTTTTATTCTCATAGTATTAGAGTTCAAGTAGAGGCAGTTTTAAAACTGTGTAATACAGGACAATTGCTATACATTTTTTCAAAATATATTTTTTAACTAGTCAAGACATAATTTATGATTCGTGCCCTAATTTATTTTTTTATTTTGAATCCACTGTATCCTCTAATTCTAAAATTTCCCGAAACACTACTTCTTCAGGTAGAAGTACAAAATAAAATTGTGACCCACTAAATTAATATTTTTTATCCGTTCTTGAAATCAAGTGAATCTATATTTTAAATGTTTGAACTGTAATTCATAGATGCGAAATCAAATAATACTAATAAATGTGAAGGAGCATTTTAGAACCTCTATACTTTGGTTATGAACTAAGTAATTACAACTTAATGTACAAGATTATAGAAACTTATAAGATTACAAGTCATTTTTATACTACCTATTTTAATTTTAGAATAAAAATTTATAATTCTAATAATAAGTCCAACTGTTTGTAGTATTATATGCTCAAAATCTACATTGTATGTTTGTGGTAAATTCTGTTTGGAATCAAATTGACCCATTATCTCAAAGCACGATACACGATACACGATACACGATACACGATACACGATACACGATACACGATACATTCAGTCGCTATAGAAGTAGCCAAGTTGGAGTATATATAGAAAGTGTGTTATGTTGGTGGAGACATGCATTCGATCTCCTTTTCATAAAGGTGCATAGATGGCTGAAAAAGAATAGGTTCCCTCACTTTTGTTTGTTTAATAATGACTTCATTTCCCCACCCTACCCACAAGGCCACAAGGCCACAAAGAACCACCTTATAATGAAAATTAGAAAATATATAATAACTCGGTTTCGTTATATGTGACACTATAAGTGATATGAATCTCCTTACGAAAACTCTAAGTTGCGAAAAATTGGATTTTTATTTATTTGAGGATCTCGCCCAACTCAAATAAATGCACGAATCGCAGTGTCTTGCCCGCAGGGTACACTCAACTCGACTTATAAGTGTCTAGCCCACATGGTACACTTACAAGGTTTCTCTACAAACGTCTAGCCCGCAGGGTACGTCTATAAATGGATATTGAAACTTAAATAGC
>JAULKM010095365.1:0-11100 GCA_032355605.1 Rubia tinctorum
GAAATAGCACACCTTTGAGAACCAAAATGAGCCATATCACCAAAACAAAGGGGAAATGGCTGAAAGATAAAATTCTGCAGAGAAAATCGCCGCACGTGTACCACACGAGCGGAGAGGGCTGCTGGCGCATGTAATTCACGCGCTAAAATGGAGCAGCCACGATGGAGGATCTGGCCCATGGATTTCACACGCGCATGACTGGACGCGCTCCTATAAGGCAGATAGCGCGTGAATCCACGCGCTTTGCAGAACGGAGGCACCAAATCTGATTTGCCGAGAGAGAAGACCGAGCGGCCATTGACGGAGAGAACAATCGCCGCTGGACAATCGGACGGTGAAGAAGCAACCGGAGATAGTTGCCGCTGAAGATGATGAAGAACCTGCTGTCGGCCGGAATAGATGAAGCCACGGTCGAAAGAAATTTGGATGTTGAGAATCGGCAGATGCTGGAGAGAATCGCAGCCGGGAGAACACCTGAAGAATTGAGCTCAGTTGGAGAAGAAGGAGACGAGAATATGGGTACCGAAGAAGACGTGGAGGTTGTCAGAGATCCCCCGGAAGTTGACCGGAAAAGAGAGGGGAGGCAGAGATTTTTTTAAGGATTTAGGATCAGAACTTGCTCTGATAGCATGAAAGAATGATTTCCCGTAATGATTATTATTGATCATGAAGAGAATAAATAGAGAGTACACAACATGAAGGTAGACTAGTTCTAATATAATTCTAACTAGTCAATGAGATAAAATCAAATATAATCATATAACTGATTTATTCTGACATTATTGATGAATCCCTTTTTTAAAATTGATTTTTAGAGTGTCATTGATGAATTTAGTTTAGCAGATTTCATCGAGAAATGAGTTTAATTCAATAGATTTCATGAAATTGAACAGGATTATAGTGGGAGAGTAGGTGTATTTTACTAATGTACATCTCAATATATGTAGTACTTCCTCTGTTTCATTGGATGTAGCACACTTTTCTCTTTTGGTTGTTTTTTTGACTTTGTCACACTTTCTTTTTACGGCAAGATTCCCTTAATTTCATCCACTCATTTTATTTTTCTCATTCTAAATTCATTTTCATCCATTCATTTCATTGACCTAAATTTAAACACCTAAAACTATGGTGTCACATCCAACGAAACGGAGGTAGTATATACTATCTCCATTTTATAATAAATGACACAATTACTATTTTGGTCAAATTTAATAAACTTCTACCCTTAAATATAAATTAATACACTCCCTCCGTTCCAGATTAAACTACACACTGGGCTGTCCCAACCTAAATTGCACAAGATCAGTTTTTATCAAATTTAGCCCATTTGACCAATTGTAGAAAGACGGAATTACCCCTTGACCACCTTTTAATTACAGCTTTAATGACTGATTAATTAAGGAGAAATTCTCCATTTACATGTGTTGTCATTTCAGAGGGCTGCATTTGAATTTAATTATCGTTATGCCACAGACGTCTGACACTATCACATAGGCATGTCTTTCACTCTTCCCCTTGCTCCATTATTGTTCTCTACGATTCGCATTTCCTCTCCGATTTCTATTACTCTCACAGCTCTTTAATTACTCTTATATATTCTCCAATTCTCCTTTCCATTCCCTCTCAATCCACCAAACCCTAGCCGCTACTATGTTCTTCCGCTCTGCTTTTCGAATGCTCTCGGCCATATAAATGATGTTCTCGTTGTTTAATCTTAATTTTTTATTCTTATTTTCATGTTCATCACATTTTCGTCTTTGTCCATTAGGATTTCTAGTTTTTGTGTTTTGGAGACTTCGAAAATCTGAAGAAGTTTGTATTACCTAGATCTTCATAACTTTATCTTGGTTCCAGGTTAGGGTTTTTGATCGAATCGTTTAGGGAGTTTCATTTGACATTCGGTATCTTACTTAGGTGGGTTTGCGATTTTGACTTAAATATTGTTGTCGGGTCCAATTTAGTTGGTATTAGCCATTTTTATCCGTTTTCCAAACTTGTTCTCTCTGTTTTTGTCTTGGTTCCGGGTTAGGGTTTTCGATCGATTTCTTTGGGAGGTTAATTTGAGATCCGATTCTATGCTTCGCTGGGTTTTCGATTTTGACTTACATTTTGTTGTCTGGTCCGATTTAGTTGGTATTGGCCATTTTTATCTATTTTCCGCACTTGTTCCCTCCGTTTCTGAGTACCGCTGAATTGTTGCCGACATTTTTCATGTTTAATGTGTGAACTTGGTCTTGCATGTTCTTAACTGACGTAGATCTGTAAATTTCTTATCATTTTATTCCTTGTTCTTGTGATTATACACTCATGTCCTATTGATGTAGGGACTTTAGAGTAGAAATCTTGTTTCAAAGTGTGTAAATCGTGATTAGCTAGTATTTCTTCATTGTTTACATTATGTCGTTAAATTTGTGACATTGTGTACTTATTTTTTCCGTCCAATACGTTTGCGCACGATCTTCTTTTTACCTGACCTAACATGTTATAGAAATTGTTGTTCTTCACAGTTGTTAACCGGTTCGTTGTTCACTTTTGCTTTACCTTGCCTTGAATCCATGGTATGAGTTTGCTGTCCATGTTTAGGTGTGTAATTTGTGTTTAGTTCATATTTTTCCCATGTACTGAACTTGTTGTTCATCTATGACACTGTTTACAACATTTTTTGCTCTTTTAAATTTTTACATGTCGTGTTTTTAACCAGATCTGTTGTTAAAATTGTTGCTTTTGTACTTATGTTTGCTGGTTCATTGTTCCCTTACCCCATGCCTTGAATCCAACCCTAAACCAATTATTGTTGTTCAGTTATCCCTACCTCGAACCCTGGTCTTTGAAAACCTAGTATTTCATACCCTAACCCATTTACCAATCCTCATGGATCATCGTGATAGGGTGTCAACTGGGCATGAAACATCTGCCCCCTGCCCTCCCTTGAATGAACCTGAAAGTGAGTTTGATTCACAGCCACTGGAACCTTACAATTACGATTCAGATAGCAGTTGGGATACACCCATTGCTACACATTTCAGCCCTATTAATCCCCCCCTATTAGACTCTGAATCACAGTCCCCCCGAACTTGATCCCCAGACTGAATCACATGACCCCCCTGAACCAAAACCAGTAAATGAATCACAGCCCTTGACTGAACCTGAATTAGATAGATTTAGATTCGGATTCAGGTTTTGACCCTCATCATTTAGTCTATTATAAGGGTAATGAGAGAACTAAATATGGTGAGCCTGGTTTTTATGAAACTGGGGTTTGCTTATATCCTGGTTCATGGCCTAAACGTGAACCGCCACCCGAAGATACACACTGGATGAAAAATGAGGTTGCATTTTCTCGTGTACGCTGTGAATGGTATGATATGTATGAAAAGGCTCCGATGGATGGCTGTGAGCCACAGTCTGAGCCTCTGAGGATAAATAGATTGGCTGTTGTGAGGTTGTGTTTATTTGTGCAATTACTTCTTCTTTCATGTTTAACATGTTAACATTTATCTAACTCTTTTTCTCTTTCTATGTGCAGGATTGTGTGGTTTGTTGATAAGGTAACAACTATGTTACATTCTATGTTTAAATATGCAGCCTTGCTTATGTGTCTTTAACTTGCACTTAACCTGGTTTGGCATGTTTCTGATTTGGGACTGTGAATTGAGCAATAACATGTCCATCTGTTTTATACATCATTGCATGCATGTCGAATATGTGTTGTGTGTCATGCTTGACCCATTATTGATGATGAAAATTTGATGTATGAATACTACATGCAACCATGTTTATTAGTCTATGAACTAATCTGAAACTTGGCGGGGCATGATTGTGATTAAAAACAACGACAAAATTATATGTGTTTGTTATCCTACCTAGTTGACAGCCACCTATGATGACTAATTTTTAATTAAACAATTAGGCAGCAACCATGTTTTGAAAATAACATTAGGATGTCAGTTTATGATGTTAACCCATTGTTTGTTATTATTGATTATGTGTGCCTGGACTGCTTTTGTGTGTATGTTCTGGACCTGACTTGATTTTTGCCTCACATCATTCATAGGTTTTTAAACATAAGCTTTTGCATTTTTCATTCAAAAGGGACTTCAGTTATCCCGACTTTCACAAGTTTGCCCTATAAACATACATCCACAAAATACATTTGTATGTTTACCCTAGAACTAATTCTACAAGCACAACCCTACAAAATTAACCTGGTTCTTCCTTCATTGACTGAGTTCCATTCTTAGGATCAGATCCCTAAACTTTCCGGTCCTTCCAATCCCGATCAGATATTGTAAACAACTTCTTACCAGCTCAAAATCCACAATGATGTTCTGTGGAAGCATTCCCGACCTCCTTAAATGATCTTTCCCCATATGTGGCAGTTTGAATTCATTCCCACCCCTGCACTTCATTATTTCTACCATGACACATTGTAGATTTAGGAAAATCTTGTCTATTAATTAAGAATCCTCTCTTTCAAATGGATCATTCATAGCACTTAGTAAACATTCTAGAGTTGTACTAGGGTTCTAGTATTGTATATTCTAAATTGAGGCAAAAAAACCTATGTCCAGAATGTTGGTAGGTTAGAACACTAATTGAACACGAAACCCGTCCAAGGTGGCTGCAGCTAAAAATTCAGGGTCATTAGCATAAATATGGGATGTGGCATTGTCTTGATGTATGAATATTTGTTTTACTAACCCATGGTGGTCATTTTGCTTTTATGGCTGGTATGAGTTCATAAATCAGTTTACGCCTAATGACTTCTCTATTGATTGACTGGTTGGGAGTTAAAACCAGGGTACCCTTAGGCTTATTCACTGTTGTGTACTTTGTTGATATGTACTTCATATATGGAAATACCCCTATTTTCCCATCAAACATGACATTACCATCTACCCCAAATATTTGTCTACATACAACACATAAAAACATTAGGTTTGGAATGTAATGATTGCTTTGGAAAATTTTGTATGGTTATGGTTCATTGGGGGCTAGAAAAAACCTGGTTGTTGCCTCTGTGAGATAGAATCACTTCTCGTCAATGTGGATGACATTGTGCACATCCTTGAACATCATGTTGCATTCCAGCTTGCTTAGGCACCATTCCAACCTTGATTCTTTGCATGCTTGTGCCAAACATGGATGAACAACGTTGGTGTGGCTGCAGATTTCTTTGTTTGCTATTGCCTTTTGCACTGTGCTTTTGCCCACATGTAAACATGTTGCTATGTTGGCATCAAGGTCGATGAGCTTTTTGTTAAGGCCACACCGCCAGTGTCTTCTTGAACGGGTGTTCACTAGTTGACCACTGCTCAGTTGTTGCTTCACTCGTGCCCATATTGTGCTGATGGTTCTTATTGACACAAACCACCTTGTTGCTGCCTCAATACGCAGACTGTGTTGTATTCACCCATTTTTTATGTTTTGGAGAAAGAAATGGGCAACCTCTTGCTGTTGCTCATCTGTTAAGTTTCTGCCTACCATCACAACCTCCAGCTCAAGAGATGAAACTGGAGGTGAAGAAAAGGGCTCAGATTTGGCCAGTTATTGATGAATTGGGGAAAATTGAGAGTTTTTTTTAGGTTTAATAGGGTTAGAAATTTTGCATGTAATAAATGATGTATTTATAGAGAAAATTTTAAAATTTGAACATGCATGAACAGTAGCTGAACCAGTTGAATTTGGCTCCAAAAATGAAAATTTTGGAGTCAAACATTAGTTTCAGTGGGAACTTTTAGCTCCTACTCTACTTTTAAACGTGTTTAGTGCCTTTCACGAGACACTATTCATTCTATACTATATTCACCTTTTCAGACTGAAAAACAGTCAAACCAGTCATTTATTTCACTGTTCCTTTTTGTAGCCAAAAGTTTATCTTTCTGCAAATTAATGTGGGGACAGAGGGAGTACGTATAAATAATAAAAAAATATCACGTGGGATATTGTTAGATTAATCATAATCTCTATTTTTAAATATAAATTTTTATTCAAAATGGTTGTATGTAGTTAGAAATGTTGACGCTCAAATATATTCATTTAAAACTGAAGAAAAAAACAATTACTTGATTTATTATGGGACGAAGGAACTTTATACACATAAATAGTTAATACCCGTACCGATGCACGAATTATAAATGAATATTTAAAAATACATTATAATTTATAATTCAAATATGTACTAAATTATTCTCATATATATATATATGAGAATTACACATGTTACAAAATTTCTGTATTTATTAATATTATAATGCATTGAAGGAAAGAATATTTTCATGAGTAATGGAAAAACCAAGATTTAAACAGCAAATCAACTAGAAGAAATCAATATAAAAAATTTGGATTGCATTAATCGGGCCATAGACTTGTAATTACTACACGTTGCATAGTAAAATTTTAATATTGAAACTAAAACCATTTAAGATAAATATAAGAAATGTCAGGTTATAATGAATGAATAATTATTTAATTGAATTTATAAAGTTATATCTGTTTTAAAAGAATTACAAAAAATATGTAAGGAAATGTTCTCAAAGAAAAATAAATTATAACTATATAAACTATTTATATTGCACTATATATTCATATTATTTGAATAAATAATTGTTTTCCAACTAATTAATATTACCCAATTTAAAATGTTTATTATATTATTAATTAATATAATAATTGTATACTAATTGAAAGACATGGTTAAAGATGAAGAGAGACAAAAGGAATATGTAAAAATATAGTATTATATATATATATATATATATATATTAGCATACATTGCAGTTTCTTTGAGAGACATTTTACCAAACTGAAATAGTTAAGTGTGAGGATGGAATTTGGCCAATAGTTGATCTTTTAGTTATATTTATGTTTGTTTTAAAAGAACTTACAAAAAAATATGTAAGGAGTTCTAAAAATATATAAATTATAACTCTATAAACTATTAAATTGCACTATATATTCATATTATTCGAATAAATAATTATTTTCTAACTAATTAATATTAGTCAATTTAAAAATATTTATTATATTATTAATTAATATAATAATTGTACACTAATTGACATGCATGGACAAGTATTAAGAGGGACAAAGGGAGTATGTATAAATATAGTATTGTATATATTAGCATACATTGCAGTATATTTGAATGACACTTTACCAAACTGAAATGGTTAAGTGTGTGGATGACATTTGGGCAAGAGTTGATCTTTTAGTTATATTTATGTCTGTTTTAAAAGGAATTACAAAAAATATGTAAGGAAATGTTCTCAAAAAAGCATAAATTATAACTCTAAAAACTATTTAAATTGCACTATATATTCACATTATTCGAATAAATAATTATTTTCAAACTAATTAATATTAGTCAATTTAAAAATATATTATATTATTAATCAATATAATAAGAGTTTGTCACTTGAAAAACAACTTTTTCATAAATTATGTAAAGATCGTGGTTTAAATTGAAAATTGGAAGAAATTGGGATAAAAATTTTGGGTTCCATTAATTGGATCATAAACTTATAGCTACAACTTGTTTCATAATAAATTTTTAATATTGCAATTGTAATCTTTTACCATTTTTTAATTCTAATTCAATCTCGTCTTTCCATATGTTTATGGAAAGATGATTATTTCCAAAAAAAATCATACTAATTGATGGACATGGTAAAAGACTAAGAAGGACAAAGGGAGTATGTATAAATATAGTATTATATGTAATAGCATACATTGCAATATCTTTGAGTAACTTTTTATTAAACTAAAATGGTTAAGTGTGGGGACGACACTTGACTTGTAGTTGTTCTTTTAGTTAAATTTATAGAAGATCTATAGATAATAGATATTTTTAGAGGATGATGTAGGAAGAAAAAGTGATGACATTTGTCAAATTAATAGTCCTTTAAAATTACATTAAAGATAATATAGTAAATTAACCATTACAATTACATACACTTAATTTTTTTACACGTACTTAAATTTTGTGTTATAAATTAATATTTTCAAATGTAAACATGGCCAATTCAAAAAATCTATGTACAACGATAATGTAAAATAATTATTTATTAAAATAAAAGTCCGTCTCTTGAAATATGATCTTTTCATAAACTATGGAAAGACCAAAATTTAAACTGCAAATTAGAAGAAATGAAGATAAAATTTTGGGTTGCATTAATCAGGTTATAAACATATAACTATTGCACGTTGCATAGTAAATTTCTAATATTGCAACTAAAACGTTTTACTAGTCTATTATTCTAATAAACCTCATCTACCATAAACCAATGAAAAGACGGTATTTTCTAAAACTCTGCCTTCGAATAATATGTACTCCCTCCGTTTCACTGGAATTGGCATGGTAGGTTTAGGTGGTTGGATTTAGGTGAATGAAATGTGTGGATGAAATTGAATTTAGAAAGAAAAAAGTAGAATGAGTGGATGAAATTGAAGGAATCTTGCCATAAAAGGAAAGTATGTCAAATTCAAAAAACAACCAAAAAAATGAAAGTGTGCCACTTCCAATGAAACGGAGGGAGTGTTAATTGGATTTTACAAAGGATGACGACTACTTATCTTTCTTTTTTTTTTTGCTTTTTCGGTCACTTCATTTTATAGCTTTGATTGAATTACTAGAAGTAGAAGGGAATAAAGTCAAAAGTGGGAATATGTTGTCCTTCCAATGGTCCAAGTTAATCAGCTACTTTTGCCTCTGTTCTCGACAAAAGGGCACAAATTGAGTGCTTTGATTTAGGGTGTGAACCAGCAGTTTGCAATCAGTTCGATCGAAAGTTTGATTCAAATTTGATTAAACTCAATTTGGCTAAACTATTAAACGAATTGGTGTTGGAACATTTTAATTATTGTTAGCCATAATTATCAGGTAAAATTAGTCTTTGTTTGACTCGAGTTGGTAGATAACGAGATCAACAAACTAAGATCGAATTTACGAACATTGTTTGAACAATCACAAACAATCCAATTTGAAATGAGTATTTTAGGCATGAAGAGCTCGAATTTCAACTTAACACACGAACACATTAATTTCTCAACCTAATCTCGATTCGTTTACGTCCTAATTTAATCTATGTGCTCTTAGACAACCAAATTTCCAGCTTGGGAATTTGTCACGAGCTCAACTTCACCAAAGGATAAAATAGAGAATTGTATTGATTTTCGGAAGAAATTTGTACATAATTTGAGGAAGAAAGGGAAGAAACGAAAGGGGGAAGAGATTGAATCAGACCGAGAGATTGAAAGCTAGAATTTAAAAAGGGAAAGAAGTGATTTGAGAGTTCTTTCACAGAATTACACAACTGATACAAGATGCTCTAACTATGAGTTCTTCTTCTTCTTATACCCAGCTCCCCTTCTCCACTGTAAAACTGAACAATTATTCAGTTCTTTAACCGTTCCAAAGCAGATGAAATAATCAATCGTACTTAGTTATAACTTCCAACAGTTAACATATGAAATCTCCTTTCTACCCTTGTTGTATTGGGCTGCTCACGACATAATTCCCAAATTCTTGCTGGGAAAGTGTAATCACTTGGGCCGGAAGATCCATGTGAAACTGGGCTATGAGTTACGTGAGGCCCAAATAGTTTTCTTCCTACAAGGACCAGTTTTCCCCCCTTCTTCTGAAATAAAATTACCCAGCAAAAATCACAGAAATTACCCACTGTTCTGATTTTCACTGTTAAATAGTAACTCTTTTATGTAAATCAGAATGGAACATGTTAAATCAACAAGTTATAACCTAAAAGATTAGTTGGCTAATGCCTACTTTAAATCATCATAGTACGTTGTGACAACATTCTGATCTCTTACATCACAACCACCTAGAAACTCGAACAATTTGCCAGAGCAGTTGTAACTAAGTGTGAATGCTGAAGTGTCTAGTTTCATCACATTTGCTAAGGCGGAATGTTGCATTCGCGATCTTATCGCGACACCTAGAGCTCACTCTATACTCCCCGAAGAATCCTTGGAAGATAAATGAGCTATGATTGTTGGTTTTGCCCTCGAGAGTCGTCGTGTTCCACTCTTTCAGCAGCTTATCCACCACATCACCGGCCGGGAGGTTATCGAACTTGTTGTCTGTAAGGCGCATTAGGTAACAACCCTTGGGATCAAGGGCACTCCGCAACATTAAGCCCTTCACTAATGGATGTGAGAACCCTTCTCTTAGAACTTCTTCAAGATGACATTAAAATTCAACCATACGAAATAATAACTTTCAAGTAGCAGTTTTCTTGATATACTATAAGAACGCAATCCTTTTAACTATCCGCACTTTGATTTAGTTCAAATAAGTAAAAATAAGACGACAAGAGCAGAGTCTAAGTACATTTGATTTTTCAAGCATTGGTCGGTAAAATTTAAGGTTTCAGACCCAGGTTGGGGTTGGGGTGAGGCCCGAGTTGATCTAGTTGGGAGTTGGACCAGGCCGGGGTCAGGCCTTGAGTTAATATTTCATCTATTTCAATTCTGGTCAATTTTGGGTTTGTGTAGGTTTAAACCTGGGTCAAACTTTAGGTCCGAGTCGGGTTGGGTTATGACCTAGATTTATAGAGTTTCAGGTTTCTAGTCTGGGTCGATCAGGCTTCGAGTTTTCAGTCCAAGTTGATTGGATCGGGGTTTGGGTCATGGGTCAATCTCAAGTCGGGTTTTGTTACTGGAGTTACGATCGGGTGGCGGCAGACTAGGTCAATTTTGGGTTCGAGTCAGTTTGGTTTATGATGGAAGGCGTAGGATAAATTAAACCTTAATATTCAACCATGCATACAAAGCACTAACTTTAAAGTAAGAGTTTAATAACATACGAAGAGCACATTTTTTTCCAACTTATTTACATTTCAGTTTAGTTCATCTCAGTATAAATGAGAAGGAATCAACCGCACACAAGTACATTTGGTTTAGGACTGACTTGTTTCTTCTGGCAGTGGCGAATTCAGAAAATTTTCAATGAGGCAACCACTAATATATATAATTTTTTTAAAAATATTAATGGTATTTTTTTTAAAAAATGGGGTAACCAAACACTAATTTCCCCCTATTTTTTTCCATGGGGTAACCATGGCTACCCCATGCATACACATA
>JAULKM010095376.1:0-11099 GCA_032355605.1 Rubia tinctorum
AAACACTTGAGAATATCTTCTGTCTCTGTGGACGATCCTGACTTGCCACTAGCTACTTAGTTGTAGTTAGTAAGCAACAAGGGCTTAAAAATTACATCTTTGAGAGGTACGACGACGACCTCCTAGTCTCTGAAGTGTGCCATTGTGGCTTGTGCCATTTGCTCAACTCGTGCCTAATCATAGACTTAGTAGGGAGCATTATGGTAGTGATGCTTCTCCATTTTGCATTATTTGTGGGCGAACCTGGTTGGACCCACTTCCATGCTCGGAGCGATCTGGTCATAGCTAATTTGTGTCGTGCAAACTAGGTATATAACATAAGCCCCTTAAACCGTGGAGTTTGGGGGATGAAGTGTTTGCTAGCCTTGCTCAAAAGAAGCACGAAGTATAGATGATTTTGAGGAATGTTCTTGGAGCTAACGTGAAGTGACACGTGGATTCGTGGGTGAAATCAAAATTATTTGTAATGAATAGTTTCCTTTCTATTGGGTAATGAGATACGTTGTTCCACAAATCGAGAGAATTTGATATGTCTAGCTAATTAGTAATCATTAAGGGGATCATTTGTCAACTGACGGTTCCCATTCTCATCTGTTTAAGTAAACTAATTTCATTGAAAAATGTGCATTTTTGTGGCACGGTTTCTTATGAATATCAAAAGTTATTGGGGTCATTTTTTGAGCGTACCTCAAATTGTTTTGTATTGTTTGAGTTGAATCGCCCCAGAACTCATAGTCCGAAGGTATTGCTTTTCTTTCCTTTCCTTTATTCCTAATATGGTAGATGAACGATCTGTATCATCTTCCTCAATAACTTGGTCTAATGATGGTAAGGTTGTGTGTGATGAAAGATTGAATATTGAGGAGGAAGGTGTGACTGAGGAAGGAAATAGTCAAAGTGTCGAGGAATGTGATAGTACTATGAACAAGGAATCATTAGCGAGTTTAATTAAATATTGTTCCTCTTTGAGTAATTTTTAAATTAAATTGCCCATTGAAGGTGAGGGGGTCTGGAACCCTCCTCCTGGCTATTTTGGTGTTTAAGAACACCATTTTTTGTATGGTTTGACATTTCCTGTCTGATATTTCATTAGGAGTATCTTGGTTAATCATGAAATTTCTCTTGTGCAAATTCATCCTAGGTGTGTGGCTTTAATGACCGGCTTTGAGGAGGTGTTCCAAAGTACTATTAGGGATTTAAAGTTTGGGGATTTTATCAGGTTTTATAAAATACAAAGTGTTGGTAAGGGTGGGGCTTATTAGACCTTTTACCCTACCATACCTAAGGTACACCTCGTGAGAGGTTTCTCTAGTAATTGTGGGTCTTGGAAGAACAAGTATTTTTTTTCCCGTTAAGGATGATGAAGGTAAGACTATGCCTCTATGGAACCCTGCTCTTCCGTTTGAATTGAGGTCCAATAAGTTAGGGAAGCTAATTGAGAAAAGTATGCTTGTGAGGGAACTATACCCACATGCAGTGCAGATAGTCTGTCATATGTGAAAGCAAGGTTTTTATTTATGGTGTTGTTCTGTTTTACTATGTTTCTTAAACTGGTTTTTTTTTGTGATTATTCTTTCATTTTTTGGTGTAGGGATGACTTTGTCGAAGATTTTGTCTTCAGAGCCTATGGCTTTTAAGAGGATAAGTGAGGAGGGGACTGCCTAAGCTTTTTCACAACATCGGTCCCGGAAGAAGCAGAAGCCCGAGGGGGTTTCTAGTTGTGCTACGCCGCACGATGTAGGAGTATAACGTGGTTCTGGGTCTTCACTCCATGTGGGTACAAAGCATAAGAAGGTTAGTTGATGAGACATCAAATGCATGTATTTCTTAGGGCATTTAACATCTCTTTTGTTTTATTTTTATGGGTAGATTTCTAGGTTTGGATAGGTTTTACATAATAAGGGGTTTAAATGACCATTGTTGGTTTTATATCTAAATCCCTAATTTTGTAGCCTAATATGAGCCTAGTGGATTTTTGTCCTTGCGAGCGTCTAGATCTTGTTTTGTGAGCTTATTTGTAGATTGCTTGTAAGCACTTCGGAGTAGATGAATGAAGGCCAATTGCAAAATTGGTTAAAGACTTAAAGTCACAGGTCAAAATTTGTAGAAGATAGAATGGTTAAAGAAAAGAAGCCAAGTTTGGCAGCGTCGAAGAAGTATACTGGCCGAATAAAATGGAACGGCTCGTGCCATCAGTCTTTGCCACAAGAAGGTCCCAGACGACGAACCGTGCAAACCTGCATGACCAGTACATGAAGAACTGATAAAGAACAAGCCCCAATTGATGGGTCGTGCAAATGTTTACGCCTCATGCACTTATAAGCCAAAAATCACAAGTCCCAGATGACGGACCATGAAAAACTGCACGGCCCGTCCGTTGGGCGCAACATTCCCTAGTCGACATCCCATGCGATACTGTATGGGCCATGCTAACTGTGTCATGGTGGCACTAGGGTTTACAATTTGGGCTTTTGTAGGCCCATTTATCCTACCATATATATATGGCATTCAGCCTTCTAGGGTTTAGTAAGTAGACTTAGTTAGTTTTCATTTGGTGTGTTAGGTAGGAAGGGAGACTAGGAGAATTCTCTCTAGGATTCTTTCTCTTCTCTAGCATTTATTACAATGATTTCCATGGATATAATGTTAGTATAGTAGTTTATTTATTTAGGAATATTTGTAAGCATGATTTGAAATGATTTATGAGACTCTTTAGATTCATCCTATTTCTCCATGTTATAAATATAGTCCTTAATTTGTAGTTTGATTTCTTATTGTGATTTATACTATGAAATATGTTAAGAAGCATATTTGATTGATTTCTTGCATGATATCGTGCTAAGATTTAAATTCTAATTTGGTAGTGTTGGATTGTTGGCGCTATGGTAGTCTTATGAGTACCAAAAGGATGTGTGCGATAGAGAATAATCTTAATTCACTAGTCGTGTAAGGAATTGCATGTTAGGAGCATCAGACCTATCATGTTGATGTTATTAAATCCTAACGAGGGAAACCCTGGCTTACCCTAATAATTGAGCATTTTTAGTTTGTAGCGACTAAGGTGGCACGGAATCTAGAGTTATCAAGAGGTATTGATATTTTCTTCCTTTTGAGGTCTAGCATGGGTGCTCATAGTGGAGGTCCCGGTTCTGTGACTGAGTTTACTCCCGCATCTAATGATTGCAACCTACGCAAGGTATAGTTCCTTTAAGTGGGGCCTGTTAGAACCAGGAGTGAGCTACGGGAGTGGTCAGTAGAGAAGCACACCCCTAGAAAGTTGCGAATGAGGTGAGATGTTAAGGAGGGGGCAGAACCAGGTGTGTGACAGGCAGTGGGAATTCTTAGGGAGTTAACATCTTCACACTATGTGATATAACACGAAAATAGGTTGATAGTTGCCTATGTGAATTAGAGTCTAGAATCACATTTATACGTCGATCATGTGATGAAAATAACCCCGAGATTAGTTAGTTCATATTTTATCTCATTTTACTTGCATGATTAGTAGTTTTAGTTCAAACACAACCCCCACCCCAACCCTCTTTGTTACTACAAGCTATTCCTGACACATAATTTGGGTGACACTCGAGAGTGAATTGTGTTGAGCTAACCTTTAGGCTCTAATATCTCTATGGACGGTCGTGGACATGCCACTATAGATATTTATCGTAGTTATGATTAAGTTCAGGATCAACATATAAATATTTATCTTTGACCCACCGCGCTCGTAGGATTTAAACGACCCTGGGGGTGCAGGTTAGTAGTGAGGCTATTGATGTACCCCATTTTGGTTGTTTGACTTATGTGTATTAGATAGATCCTGATGCTATGCTGGCTCAGGAGAAGAATGTATGTTTTATTATTTATTGAACTAACATCTAAGCTTTTTAAGAAGATTGTTTTGTATTTTCAACTGCGGGATGCAGTGGTAGTGATTAAAGATGATAATGTCAAGCTGCGGGAGGAGATAGAGCGATCGAAGGAGAGGGGTGAGTGGTTAGAGGAAAATTTGGAAACTTCCAGAAGTTTGGGTGATGAGAAAGAAAGATTGAGAGCTGAGTTAGAGAGGGAACTCGCTGACATGCGGAATGGAGGTCCCACATATCCAAGGTACCCCTGTGCAATGGTGAAAATATTGTTCAAAATGCATGGGGTTTACAACTTCTTCTCCAAAATGTGTGTCGGGATATTGGATGTAGCGAGGTAGCATGCATGAAAAAGTATGCGCGCTCAGAATCCTGACTTAAAAATTGAAGGGTTTTTGGATGCTAGTGCTATAAAGCATGGCGAGGCTAGAGTGGAGCGGGCATTGGATGAGGTGTATGCCCAGAAGATCGCAGATAATGCACACTCTTTTCCTCTCTCGATGAGTTGGAAGGCTTGTTGATGCTACCTATGCTCAGCTAGCGAGCAGGTGTGTGAGACTGATAAGTACGAGGATGGGATTGAAGAATAAAAAGGGGCTAATGAGATGTTGTGGGAGCTCTTACAAAATCCTTTCCAACTTGCGGGGATACTTGCTTATGCCCACGGGGCAGAAGGTGGTAATGCGGAGACTACTAGCTATGATGTCACCAGATCGGGTGAAGGAGCGTAGGTTAAAAGTTTTGATTTGTAGTTTTGGGATATTTTCCAGTAGGGCATTTTGTATTGGTTGATGGTGTTTCTGTGTATGGATAGTTTTGTTTTGTGTTTTTAAGTTTTCCAAAATTGGTTGTGAGTTCAGTAAGGTTTTTCTTGAAGGGTTTTTATTGTTCGTGCGTATTGATGGTCTCTATGTTTCACACTTGTGTCGATGGATGGTGGTTTTCCAAGTGTATGTGAAACCTGCACAATTGCACTTATAACTTTACCGATGAGGTTATCATTGTGCACATCCACCAGGTTTTTTTTAATTATTTGGTTATGGTGAAGTATTTAAACGTGTGTTTAAGAGTCAAGGAGATAAGGATTGGCACTTATGTCGCTAGCTGGGGGTTTCCAAGGCGTATGTGAAGCTGTGGCGCATCTTCTTGATCTTATAGCTACATTTTTGTGATTTTAAGGTTATGCTCTGCGGGTTTTAGAAGGTGTGTATAGGCTTGTTGTCGTGTACTCGACGTGGGCCTTATTTTTCAAGTAAGGATGCCACGTGGTTAGTACCCTCACATGCTTTTTCAAGAATAGTTTGGCAATCCATTTTTCAATGCCAGTTATTTGACTAGTTGGTTTCTTGGTTACTCCATTGTAATAAATGTTATAATTTTTGTGATTGTTGGATGCTTGAGGCCGAGTTGTGCCTATATAAGGGTTGTTATCCCAGTGTTTTAACGCAAGACAATAGCTTTTTGAGAAGGTGGTTTTTAAGTTTAGTCGTGGTTATTTTGTAAAATGGTTATTAGGGATGTAACTATATTTCTTGGCTATCCGTTGGCTCATCATCGATTATGTGTTGGTTGGGGTTTTTTGGAGGTTTTGCTGCATTTAGGAGGTGTATTACTCCCGTATTTTTGGGATAAGATAATGAAGTTATACTGTAAGTGTCTTTTACAGATTTACTATAAAGTTTTGTTACTAAAGTATGAGGTTTTTATGCCTTCTGTAAGGATTGGTGAATGGGATTAGCGAATGTGGCAGGGGAGGGGATAATGGTTCTAAAACATCGTCTCTGAAGCCTGTCGAGAGGGCGTGAGGAAGAACTTATGTGGGATTTGTGGCTCAAGCTTGCTCCATCATGCAGTTGGGAGAAGGGGAAGCGACATGCAAGTGGTAGATTTGAATAAGTTTGCCGCTTGTACTTTATTTAGGGGGTTGACAAGTAAGCGAAGAAATCTCATTTTTTGCTTGGGACATGGGATGATGGTGTTTCTTGTTAGGGAAACTAGTTATAGAACAATTGAGGGTGAAATAAGTCATCATCCTATTCCCCTTAAAACCGTTTAGCCATCACCCTATTCATGTTTTAGGTTGATTTGGATATTTTAGTTTTTATAAATAGATTTGTTAAAATATTTGAACCCTTTTGTGATGAATGATGTGTAATAGATTGATAGTCATGGCGACTAACATATTTACTAGCTGACGCAAAAATTAAATTTAAAGGTTGCCACTTTTATATACTAACTTTATGTTATTTTTTGTTCCAGTGATGATTCTTTGAATTCATTTGATTTTGATTTATTAGTGTTTTTACGTTTGATATATTGCATAAAAAATTACTAAAATTATTTGTTCATCCATAATATACATTATGTGATTCAAATCATCTTATATTCGTAAATTATCATATAAAAATAATAACAAAAGTGGATAGAAGTGAAATGTGTAAGAAGTTAATTCAAATGTAACGACATTGAAATGCATAAGTGCTCTGGAGCATATTAAAATCTTTTTTAAATCAACATCCTCAAATATACTTTCTTAAAATATTAAACAAAAAAAGTTGAATCATCACTGTGTAACAGTGTAACATCAAAAATGACAGCAAATTATGATCAACTCACGACAAGCAAGTTTTAGATCGACTCAGCTTTTGGTGTCTTGGAACCAAATTCCATCATCACTAGATTCTTCCATTCAAACTTACCTTTCACTCTTGAATTTCTTCCCATGGTGTACGTTTTTGGTGGATCGATGACACTTACCTTTTGATGATCTTTGTATCGACTTTTGTACAACAAATCCAATTAAATTTCATATGTACAGTATAATGTTTCAACAATCTCTTCCCGTGTAGTTGCTCGCATTCTTTGAAGGGATTCAGTTTGATCTATCTCCAACGAGTTTGGTAAACCCGTGTCCGAAACAAAAAAAAACACAATGAAATTTGAGCATGCTATTACTCAGGAATTCAGTGACTTGTGTTTCTATTGAAACATCATGCCATAAATTTGTAACATTCAACGGTATATAAGCAACATCATATTCTGTATTTTTTCCATTTGAAATTGGAAAACAAATATTTTGTGTAATGTATAGGTTGATCAACTATTGTTTTTGCAACATCACATAATGATGTTGTAATATGTAATCTTGAACATGTTCAATGAATTTCCATCATAATGTAGTATGGTTAAAACATCATGTTATGCATTTCTAACATAAAACGGGACTGAATTAGGATCACATCATGTTTGCTGCAAATTGTAATCCTAGTCATGCTCAGTCAATTTTTACAATCATGCTATATAGTAAAAACATCATGCTAATTGTATGAACATCATTTGCTATAAATCAGATCTTTAGATGAAAACAGTTATTTTCATAATGCGCAAAAGTCTCAACTACACTGTTTAAAACTTCAAAATAACTGCTCATAACGTGAATTTTGATATGTGAAAGATTAGGCATTTTAAATTAAACTTTCAGCACATTAATAGAATGTTCCTTTTTTCAAAGACAAATCAACATGTATGGAAAATCATTCGTAAAAAATAGCCTTTTCAAATACAATTTACTGTTCTTCAAATCAAAAATTGAAAGCTCATGATCAATTACAAAAAGATCGACCACCTACCTTGTGAAACAGATACGATCTGTTCATCATTAACATTTGATTCAGTTTCTTGCATTTGACTATGTTGTTGTGTCGTCTGTGTGATTGCTATTGATTTTCAATCCGGAAATCACCTTCTTCAATTATGATTCGAGCTTTGAATCAGCAATTTTCAAAACTGGTTTTGATTCACAAATTTGGAATGATTGATGTTAAATTAATACATAATTGTAGAAATTGATTAACTGATTGATGTCGATCGACGTATTTCTCCAAATTCGTCGCGGTTGATTATTGATGAAGAACAACAGATGGAGCATTTTGTGTTTGTGAAAGGTTTTGGTTGAGAAAGTGATGTTTGATCGTATGTGGTTGAAGAGGTTTGTTGAAGGTGTCTTTTGGGAGGGGGTTTAGAGTCACGCGTTAAGGTTGGGAAGGGTTTTTTTGGTCAAATTTTGCGTATTTGTTATTTGATCCCTAATGCTTTTCGCAGCTTCCATTAAATACCCCTAGTCCAATTTAATTGTAGATTTTCCCCCGAATTTAGTTTGTCACTCCCCTATATTCCCTATGGTCTTTAGACTCACCATGAGATGGTCACCCAAGTGACAAACTCATTAATTGAAGTTAAAATGTGTTGTTTATAACGTTCTATAATTTTCAGGATTACTGAATCATCCCAAAATAACCATATTTTACATTGAAAATGAAGGATTTAAATACAATTGTTAAAATGAGAGATGATCTAGAAAACTTTTTTAATTTTAAAAATTTTACTTAATCATTCATCCCATCCTAATTTATGGTAAAACAGACTCAATGAGACTTTCTTATATTATATATCTAAAATCTTTAAATATTTCTCTCATTCCAAAATGTAATTATTATTGCTTAAGGTTATTTACATTTATAACCCTGACTTTAGGCTGAAAGTGTCAATATAACCCTGCAGTATCAGAAAGTGCCAATTTGACCTTAACTAATTATTATATGTGTCAATCTAACCCTAACTTTCAAAAAATTTGTGCCGATATACCCAAAATCCCTATTTCCAGCATTGACCATCTCAATTCCGGCAATGATGAAATAGGAAATGACTAAAATACCCTTGATCTAGAAGATGAAAATTATATCCCTACAATACCCCAGCCACCACCCACCATCTCCGCCATCATCTACGCCATTTGCTCTGCCTAAATCAAACCTTATCCACCACCACCAGCCACCATCTCCGCCAGCCAGCAGCCACACCACCTCCCCCACCCGCTCCACCTCATCTTTGCTCAGACCCAAGCACCGCTCAACTAAGCGCTGGAAAATTAAGCCATGGCATAAAAATTGAGACCTCTGCCACCCTTCTCCCCTCCCCTGCCGCTGCCTTCCTCGTCCTCAGCCTAAGTCGATCGCCACCTCGCGAAATCCAACCCCGGAGAACCATGTTCGAAAAGACCCGCCACACTAGCCCTCCAGCCCAGGTCGTTCAATCGCTGGGAAAACCACATCCGATTGTCTCTACCGCTACTCCTGTCGTGCCAAGCCCGCCTGTCCATGTCGCTACCCCAACGGAGAACACAAGGACAACCCTCCGACGCAGACAATTTGATTTCCACCGACGGCGTCCTTGTCCTGCTCTTTCACAACAGTAACACCAGTGTAGCTATTCACCACCCAAACCCTAATCTGCCCCGCACCGCCGCTAGAAACCCTCGCCCCGCACCGCGCAATCCCCTCGCGCGAAAATCATAAATATGCGGGACCCTCGTTCTTCCACTCGAATAATGGCGATAAGAGCAACAATAATGAAGACGGCGGTGGCTCCCAGAGCTTTTTTGAGAGCCTTACTGTTCGAGCCCTCTGCCCATACCGCCACTAGCGACAATGCCCCTGCCAACGGGATAAATGCGGATGGTGAGAGGGAAGAAAAGGGATGAGAAAACAGGGAAGAAGACGGAAAAAATGAAAAGGGAGACGAGAAAATGGATGAAAAAGTAAAACGAAAAGGGATGAAAACGGGGAAGAAGACGACGGTGGATGAAAACGGGGAAGAAGACGACGGCTCCTTTTTCATTTTATAAAAAAATTAAGTCAATGGCAAATTGTCCTTTTACAAGAATACGACCAAATGAACCTTGACTTAAAAATCAGCAGAGTCAAAGGTTATATGACACTTTCTAAAATTGCAGGGTTATATTGGCACTTTCAGTCTTAAGTTAGGATCTGATGCTAGAAATCCGACTTCAGAAAATAATTAAATGTCCCAAACTTAGTTTTTATAATAGCTGAACGGAATAGTTTAAAGGATATTATAGAATTATCATTAAAATTACAAATAGGGATTCATGATAGTACATGATCCAAGTTTAAAAAGGAAATAGGCTGCAAGCTTTAACATTTTTTAACCATGATGTGCATTACCAGCATCAAGATTCATCTTGCTTTGATTGAACACATCCGTTGCAGCAGATCAGTATGCAGATGAAAGTGATGTCATCGTATTGCATATCTGATTAAGAAATATTTTCATTCAGCCTTTTCTTGAGGCTGATCTTAAATTATTGAGAAAAGTGTTTTTATAACTCTACCTAATTGACATAAGTGCTAATATAACCTTTAGATAACTGAAAGTGCAAATATAACCCTGCCTAGTTGATGTAAGTGTCAAAATAATATTTTCGATGGAAAAGTCAATTTTACTCATTTACGAATGTGCTAATATAACCCTATAAGTTTTAAGAATGTGATGATATAACCCTATTAGTGGTCCAGCGGCGTCCGGCGGTGTTTCGGCGAACTCAAATTCGTATTTTAACACTAAGGGTATTTTGGACATTTTACATAGTCAACACCGGAAAATGGAAGTCAATGCCGAAATGGGGTCTGAGAGTTATATTGGCACTTACATTAACTAGTTAGGATTATTTTTGCACTAAAAATTATTTGAAGTTTATATTGGCACTTATGTCAAGTATGTAGAGTTATATTGGTATATATCCCTAAATTATCTTAGAAGAAGACTGATTGCATTTCCAGCCTCAGATATCCTACACTGATGTGATATTCCAAAACAGGAAAAAAAAAACACGAGAACATAAGATAGGATAAACCTCTAAATCCCATGAATGAAGTTAAATCAACTAAATGGTTTAGCAGACATTTTTAATTGATCATTTGCAGATTTCAAATTTCCCATACATAATCTCACACCTAATGGTCATAGGAGAATTTCTCAGGCAGGTTGCTAATTGCTCGCATTACGCTGCTGGCTACGTCCAACAGCTGCAAGTATTCATCAGCTCCATCAATAAGGCACTGGAATGACCACACAAAATATGGAACTATTAGTAGTAAAACATATTGACTGGTAGCGAACCAACGGATAAAAGAAAATTGGAGTTTGATTGCCATGACTGATTCTCAGTAGTATTTCAGTGTTGCGAAGAAAACTATATATTATGAGAGATAAATAGTAACAGGCACTGTCAAGTTTTAAGCTACTAAGATAAAATAATAGGTACTTGTATGCTACTCTTAACAACATGTCGAGCCAGCCATTGGTTCTGTGATGAAATTCGGAATTGGAAAGGTTCAAGCAGAAAATTATGAAACAGTACCTTATCTGCCTCAG
>JAULKM010095387.1:0-11099 GCA_032355605.1 Rubia tinctorum
AACTTCTTTTTGGGCATAGAAGTTCTTCGATCCTCGGCTGGTCTTCTTCTCTCTCAGCGCAAGTACATTCTTGATCTCCTTGAGCGGAGCAAGATGACGGGTGCAAAACCGATATCCTCACCGACGATTCCGGGTTCCAGGCTTGTCTCAGGTGGTGACCCTTTCTCAGATGTTCATCTCTACCGTAGTGTTGTTGGTGCTCTCCAATATGCCACCATCACTCGCCCAGAGATCTCTTATGCTGTCAATCGAGTTTGCCAATTCATGCATCAACCTTCGGAGCTTCATTGGGCAGCCGTGAAGCGAATACTTCGCTATCTTAAGGGTTCCATTGATGCTGGTCTTTTCTTTCGTCCAGCTATTGATACTCGGTTGGTTTGCTTCACTGATGCGGGATGGGCCTCAGATCCTGAAGATTGTCGCTCCCAGCATGGTTTCTCCATTTATTTTGGAGGAAATTTGGTGAGTTGGTCATCTCGCAAGCAGAATGTAGTTGCACGGTCCAGCACGGAGGCTGAATATAGGGCCATTGCCTTTGCCTCAACGGAGCTTATTTGGTTGCAGCAGCTTCTCAAGGAAATGGCGTCTCCTTCTCCAGGTGCTCCCATTCTCCTTTGTGATAACCTCAGTGCCACTTTTCTTACGGCCAACCCTGTCTTTCATCAACGGTCTAAGCATATCAAGATTGACTACCATTTTGTTCGGGAACAAGTTCAGTCTGGGGATCTCATTGTTCGGCATGTCAAGTCTGTTGATCAGATTGCGGATATTTTTACCAAGGCCGTTGGTACCTCTCGCTTTCAGAACTTAAGGACCAAGCTTCTAGTTCGTACCCGATCTTGAGCTTGCGGGAGGGTATTAAGTATGAAGACTTTGTCAATATGACAAAGTCCAAGTCTATCTGTTTGTAACCATTTAGCTAGAGAATAGGCTTTCTTGTTAAGCATTATTCTCTAGGCTTCTGTTGTAATATTGCCTATTTAAGGCACACCGTACAGAGAATCCAAACAACCAATTACTCATAAACACAATCAATTTATATGGTATCAGTTTTGAACGCAGATTTTTCCAGTTTCTTAAACAAATTTGAAGAAATTGACAAAGGAATAACTCTTCCAATTCCTTGTAAGACTTGAATTAAATTCTATAATTAACTCACAAAAAGTGGTACGAAGCCACTTGTACTGGGACTTTGACCACCTAAGGTCTAAGGACATGTGCATAGGTGATTTCTTAATTTTTAAAAATCGGTCTAGAAATCGAAAACACCCACAGTGATGGTACTAAATCGGTTTTTAGTTAAAAAATCGGTCCCTAGTTTCTTGTGTGGGAACCGGTCATGAAATCGGTTCCCTGACCATGCGTCTGACAAACGCACGGGCTTGACATGTTTGACCGTGTGACAAACGCACTCGGCCGCTTGACATGTTTGACCGTGTGACAAACGCACTCGATCGCTTGACATGTTTGATTAGTTTCATTTAGTAATTATTATTTAGTCCCTATTATTTAGTTTCATTTAGTCATTATTTAATAAGAGTCCGTCTCTTAAAAGTCGGTTTTTGCATAAGTCATGGAAAAATCAAGGTTTAAAGTGTAAATTAGAAGAAATTAAGATAAAATTTTCAGGTTGTATGAACTGGGTTATAAAATTTATAACTACTACACGTTGCATGATAAAACTTTAATATTGAAACAAAGACATTTTACCTTTTATTATTATAATTAAACTCCGTATTTCCATAAGGTTATGGAAAGACCGTCTTTCCCAAGACTTTGTCTTCCATAAGTCATCGAAAGACCAAGGTTTAAAGTGTAAATTAGAACAAATGAAGATAAAATTTCGGGTTGCATGAATCGGGTTAAATTTTTTATAACTACCACACATTGCATAATAATTTTTTAATATTGCAACTAACACCTTTAACCTTTTATTATTCATATAAAACCCCGTTTTCCACAAACCTATGGAAAGACAGTCTTTTCCGAGACTTTGCCATTTATATTAGTCAAATTTTACTAAAAAGAAAGTACATAATAAAAATAAAATAAATGCGTGACAATATAATTTGAGTTGGATGCTAATAGCCTTGTTTCATATTGATCACACCGGAATCAAGATTCACCTCCCAACTTTCTTTAAAAGTAACCATAAACTAATTCTCGAGAGAGCAAAAACATGGTAGAGCTCAAAAAAGAGGTCGAAAAAGGATACATTTGGACCATGGTGAGGATTTATTCACGATAATATCGATCAAATTGATGCTACAAAATAAACTCTAGAAATCACATATGATCGTGGGATCACAGCAACACTCGTCCAGTAAGCAACAGCAACACAGAGCAGCAAGACTGCAAAAATCAAAATCAACTTATCAATTGAATCCAATTAAATAAATAATACTCCATCGATAAATTGCTTATTTACTTTTTCATGATTTTCATATCTCTAGTTACTTATAATAACGTAGTATAAAAAATTGATATTTAGAAAATAGATGTTAAAATGAATCTAACAATATTTCACATGATATTTTATTATATACATATACATTAATTTATATTTAATGTCAAAGTTTATAAAATTTGACTCTCAAAAAGCAATTACGCAATTTAGGGTGGAACGGAAGGAGTAAACAGTAATTCATTAATCAAAGGCGAAATTACTAACCATCCTTGAAGAAAGCTAGTTTCCCTCTTCGGCGGCGGCGGAGCGGCGGCATACTGATACTGCGGCGGCGCCATCACCGGAGGGCCCTGATAATACCCTGTCCGACCAGGAATCCAGAATCAACGTTAAATTTCGATACCAACTCCCCAGAAAAGGGGAAAATGGATTGATTTTGTAAATGAAGATTCACCTTGAGCAGGGTAGGGGTAAGCATATTTTGGTGGCTCGTTCATTTTGGTATGGATTTGTTTTTTCCTTAGGAAAGGAGAAAATGCGAGTATTTATAGCAGAGAAAGGAAAGTGGTTTGAGATTAAGAAAAGTTGGAAATGGAAGGAATGGGATTCTTTTTACTGTAAAGGAGAATGAGAGAATCGAATTGGGAGGAAGAAAAGGAAAGATGTCGGCGGCAACCGTACTTCGGGAACATTCCTTCGTATGGTGCGTTCACACGCAAAAGTTTACGATGTTTTAGTTGAGGGGGGATAATTATATTAGCAACTAATGATCAATATATTAGTTTCTTCTTTGCTCTATAAATTTTCACTGTTAATATTACTACTCCATCTGTTTCACCATGCTTGATTTCGTATGTTTAGGTGTTGTTTTTTGTGTAAGTTGAAATGTGTGGAAATAATAAGTAAGTAAAAAAGTTTTATGGGAGGTTGAGAATTATGCACTTTTTGTCATTAAAAAAATGACCATCTTAAAATAACACGCTCCCTCTGGTTTTCTAACAATGGCTCACGTTCTTTTTTTGGATAATTTTTTAACATTGGTTCCTTTTTCTTTTGGCAAATTTTAGATTATTTTCATCCACTCAATTTACTTTTTACTCTTTCAATGTACTCTCCATCATTAATTCAACATTGTCTAAATCCAAGTGCCAAAACCAATGAAGCCAATCTTGAAGAACCAGAGAGAGTACAAAATTGTAAGTAAATAAAAATAAATAAATAAACAAAGGAGTACTCTTATATTAGTCAGAATTGAGCATAGTATAGTGCCACGTTAATTAAGATTTGATTGCTTTATGTGAATTTTTAATACTTATTTAAAATAGTTAAACATTAATCAATGGATGCAATTTTTTTAATGAAAAATTATTATACAAGTAGTAAATAAAAAATTAATTAACAATGACCTGTTTTCAAATGATTCGTTGCTTGATAAGTGTTTATGCTGGCATGTTCTCACGAGGTCATCTTTTTGAAGTTGATTGAATTAACTTGAATATATATACTGAAAAATTAATAATAATATAATCAACTTAATTTAAATTTATCAAATTAAAGTTCACTAAACTAAATTGAAGTTAATACCATGAAAAATATAAACCGAGGGAGTGCCCGGTCTGCCTATGCCACACGGACACGGTGACAAAGGAAGCGCACTTCTTTTTTATCCTTGAAAGTGCTTTTGTTGTTTCATGGTCTTGCAAAAGTTGTCGGATCCATTCACTTGAGAATTAATGGGCCTTGTTGTGACCCAAATCGTGGCTTTGGATCTCCCCTTCCCATTATTACTTCTTAGACTATTTTTTTTTCTATAAAGAAAGAAGAATATATATATACTCCTTTCTCCTACTAGGTATTTTCATCCGAGGGTCCAAGACTCGATTCGAACTTTTGAGTTGGATGGAAATGGATAAATTCTCTTTTAGAATTTGGATGGTCGGTTCCTTTGGAATATCATGAATGTGCATCATAAATAAGTAGAGTGTGCGTTTCAAATTTTCAATGCTATAAATTGTCCATTCACTATTTCTATAGTTACCACAATTAAAGTATAATACTGTACACCTTCACAATTTAAAATACACAAAAAAGAACATTGGGAATACTATACTCATAGTACCCTATCATATAATTTGCCTTGGATTGAATCATCCGACTCAATTCACATTTAAAGTGTGTGCTAATAAAACAGCCATTTGAGTTGAGAGTTAAGATCGATTCAAAAGCAATTGAAAATGCAAAATATATATTTGGAGTAAAATTGAAAGTTGGTGTTCCCCACATTATAAATAAGTCAACTTTACTTATAAGTATAGTCCATCAAACACACATAATATTTTCAACTCAATTACTTTGTTTAAATTTAGAGTTAAGTGCTAAAATAACCCTATATTTTGTCAGAATGTGCCAATATAACCCTGCAATCTCAGAAAGTGTCAATCTAACCTTTGACTCTGCTAATTTTTTAGTCAAAGTTCTGATGGCTGGAATTTGTTGAAAGATGATTTTGCCCTTGTAAAAAAAGAAGGAAAAAAATCAAATTCTATCACTCAATTTCATTTTTTGTAGTTACTCTCCGCCTCCATTTTTCTTCCTATGTTTCCTTTATTCCTTTAGGACTGGGGTGGTGGCGAGCGAGGGTGGTTGTGGGGTGGTGGTGAGCAGAGTTGCGGGGTGTGAGCTGCTGGAGTTTCCAACAGTAATGGGGGCGAGAGCAATGAGGGTGAGTGGGGAGAGGGAGGAGGAGGGCGGCATGGTGGCTTTGTGGTAGGTTTTCGACGGTGGGCTGAGCGGCGCTGGTGGCAAGCGGGGAGAGAGAGAAGGAGAGAGACGGGGTGGCTTTGGGGTAGGTTTCCGGCGCTGGGTGGCTTTAGGATAGGTTTCCAGTGGTGGGGCTCAGTGGGGAGAGAGAGAGAGGAGGAAAGCGACTTTGGGGTGGTTGTTGGGTAGGTTTCCGGCGATTGATTTGAGCGGGTAGGGGTATTTTAGTCATTTCATTTCTTGTTATTGCCAGAGTTTCATGGGTCAACGTCGGAATTAGGGAGTTTAGCTATATCGGCATAAATTTTTCAAAAGCTAGGGTTGGATTGACAAATACAATAATTAGTTAGGATTATTTGACACTTTCTAATATTGCAGGGTTTCAATGGCACTTTCAACATACAGTTAGGGTTATAAATGTATTTTTTCCTTAAATTTAATTCAGTTCAATTAGTTTTGGTTCACTTCGTTTTAGTTAAATTTTGTTCGGTTCAATTCAATTGACTTTATGTTAGGCAGAAATAACCTCACCTCTATATTAAATGACACTATTATAGAATTGTGCATCCACGGCTTCAAATTGACAATGTATTGTCTAAAACAATTGTCTATCACCGGTTCTGACATCACAATTGGTCATCGCAATTTTTTTGCAATCGCCTACATCAACGGTAGCTTTTTGTATCAACCGCTGTACATTCTTTCGATTACAACACTTTTTAAATTCCCTCTTCCTTAGTTTCATTTCTTCTTCTATTCCTCTTTTTCCTTAGTTCTTTCTGTTGGAATAGTGTCTTTCAGTTAATGTGCATTTTCCACATATAATTGGAGGATTAATTACAGAAATAATTAATTAAGTTATTTTGAGTGATCAGAATGTTTAGCCAGAAACCGCTTACGATCCGCTATCATCAATTATATTGGACTTGCAACTTATTATGATTGAACATATAACGTCACACACAAGACATGAAATTGGATTTAAAAAATGACTATTGGGCTAGGAGCCCAGATAATATTTATATGAGAATTGAGTTTAGAACTCATTAAGTCTAATTGTGCTAGACCCAGATTGACTTGGATTAGAGTTTCTTGGATTAATGACCATTCTACATACATAAATGTTATGTATCATATTATTAGAACTCTGGCCGTTCCAGACTGCAGAAACCAGAAACCAGTCCAATCATTCTCGGAAAACAAACCTCACCGTAAAGAAAAGAAAAAAGTACTGGGTCTTTGCTTGCTGATCAACGTTCTAAGCTGACGGCGGTGTAGGCGATCCGATCGTGCTGTGCAGATATGTATCAAGGAATCACTTATGAGATTCTCGTCTCATTGGTTGATCGAATCTGACACTAAAGCACGATTCAAAGGTAATCTAAATTCTTAGATAGATTAGAATTAAATACATGCATGAGATTCGAGATTAGATAATTGATTTTTCGCTAAATTAGATTTAATCAATTCCCTACAGTGGTATCAAAGCCCCTTGTATGTTTTAGTTTGATCTAAACAATATGTGAGTTAGATTTACACAATATGGTGTTTAGATTCGTGTTCATGTTTTAATCAAATTAATTATTGGATGATTTAATTTGATTTAAACTCACTCAAAAAATTATTTATTCAAAAAATTTACTGTTCAATGTACTGTTCACCCAAGATTGTTCACGGGTACTGTAGTTGTATTGTTCACCGATACTGTTCACAGTACTATTCACGATGCCAGATCGGCGGCAAGTGACGACGGTTACTGTAGCGGGTACTGTCCCAACACTTTCATCATCTTCCTCTTTTTTCTTCCTCATTTACCCACTCTCTCCTCCCTCTCCCACCCACTCCTTCCGACTGTGTACCATGCCCGTCACCGTCGCAACGGAGCCACCACTGTCAATCCATCGACAATATAAGTTAATTGTAGATATGAATATAGGGACTAAATTGTCGGTGTTGGTGTCAATAACATAAATTGGAAGGGTGTTAGTGTCGATTGAATATGATGGTGGTGGTACAGATATTGATTGAAAATGCGTGTGAGGTGTTGGTTTCGATTGGTGGAAGTGTTATTGTTGGTGTCTTTAGACAATGGTGACGGTGGTGTCGATTGATGAACCACCGCGATCTTTCGCTGATCAGAAGATCGATTCTTTTTTTGCATAAATCGTCATCGATTTCGACATTGAAACGGTCTCTATAGTGGGTAAATAAATCACCGTACATTGCCACAATCTGCCGTTAAAAAACCTTCAACAAACACCATTAATGGCCTCATACTAGTGTGAAGTCATTTGATTTTCTTTTGGTATTTTAAGTTGACAAGTCTATAATAATTTTGACATTTTGTATGAGGTAGTATTATTTTAGTCTCTCTTGCCCTGTCTTCCTTTTAAAACCAAAATTGCATTGACCTAAAACAAAGACATGTCGGAATCTGAACTACCAAAAGATAATGAAATTTATAGAAATTGCAACATCTGCATACGCATTTACAAGGTTATTCATCATTATCACTAGCAAAATAATATTATGATCAAACTGATCAAACCAACTTGTCTGCATGTCATCCTAGGATAAGAAGGAAGTATCCTACTCCCTCTGACATTAAATAATGGGTATAATTTTTTAAAAAGTAAAATTGATGGTTGAAGTTGTATAGGAAGAGTAAAAAGTAAATTTAATGGATGAAAGTAATTTAAAATTTATAAAAAATGAAGGTGTCAATATAAAATGATCATAAAAAAAAGTTTCTATAAAAAAAACGGAGTAGAAAAGTTGTTTGATTTGTTTAGGGTGTCCAAATCATACCTAGCTAATTAAACAATCAGTTTATCCACTCATCAAATTGCATCCCACCACATGTCATCTACTTCAGAAATGGCACCCCATGACTGGTCCCGCCTTAAACTACCCAATTTATAATAATAATATCAGGAGCGAGAGAACATTTGGAAAAAGGACTAAACTTTTATTCAAGTAAAATAGATGAAATATATATAATGCATAGTATTTAATGTAGAGCAAAATGCACATATAACCATGTGATAATTGAACGTGCAAATATAATCATAAATAGTAATTTATGTGCAAATATAACTTTTTCCGACAGTTTGAGACCGAATAATGTTAAAAAGACAGATTTACCCCTATGTAAAAAATAAAAAATACAAAAAATATTGAAATTACCTTCTTACCCCTCAAGCCATAATCTCATTCGTCTTCATTATTCTCTTATTCCTTACTCACTTTGAGCATCTTTCTCGATTCAAACTGGAAACACTTGCTTCGCCGGAGGAGCTTGCAGGAGTGATGAAAGCGATGGGGACGAAAACGTCGACATAGAAGATCGTGCTAACAATGGTGGAGGTGGACACTGTGACGCGTTCGATCTGTATGACTAGGACCACGACAACTACATCGCCGTCGCTGAGTTCCACCAGATATTGGCTCGCCTCGCTAGCGTTGCTCCGTCGAGGAAGGCTGAGGGCGTTTTGATTCGGGCAGGGCAGATTCTAGTTGGCATCTGCGTTTTAGAGTTGAGCTAAAGCTTATTCAAGTCAGTGTCGACGACGGAAGAGTCGGCCAAGGCTTTGGAGTCGGTGTCGGCATCGAGGAAGGCTGACGGTGTCAGAGTCAAGATATGCTCTGTCGAGGAAGGCTGACGGCGTTTTGAATTAGGCAGGACAGATTTGAGTCGACGTCGACATTTTGGAGTTGAGCTAGGGCTTATTCGAGTCCGCGTCGACGACGGAAGAGTCGGGCAGAGCTCCACCAAATCTTGACTCACCACGACGTTTTGGAGTTGGGGGAAGATGGAGATGGTGAGATTATGGAGCGCAGGGGGTAGATTTTTTGGAGAGAGAGGGCTGGGTGGTGGCGGGGGTGGCGGGGAAGGTGGAGGGTTGGCTGGGCAATGGTGGCGGGATGCTGGTGGTGGTGGCGAGGGTGGAAAGTGGTTGTGGAGCAATGCAAGGCTGGGTGGGTGGGTGGTGGGGCGGCGACAAGCTGGTGGTGGAGGAGGTGGCAGCGGAGGTGGTGGACGTATATGACATTTTTGTCTTTTAAATTTTAGTATTAGACTGAAAGGGCAATTTGGCCATTTCTTGTTGGTCAATGACCGGAAATGGTCAGTCAATGCTGAAATAGTCTTTAATGTTATATTTGCACTTATGTAAAGTAGTTATGGTTAATTTTGCATTAAAATTTATCTCAAGGTTATATTTGCACTTTCTCAAGCATATAGTGTTATATTTGTATATTTTCAAAAAAATTGTCTATTTCCCTTTAATGTATTACATATTTATAATAAGTAGGACACACCATGTAATATCATTGGAATATTAAAAATCATACAATCACAAGAATATCTTAATTATCCTCGAAACATTTGTGGAGAATCGTTCGCTTGCTTTCTCTGTCAAAGTAAACTCATCGAGTGGATCTTCTGATGAGGGCCGTTTTAAGTTAGTGTTTGCTAACTCATTTTTAAAAGTAAAACGTGTAATGTGCAAATCCGTCATATAATACATGGAAATGCTCTACAAAAAGTTCAAACATAAACATCTAATACTGGAATAATCTGTCATGCATCTCAATATGATGTGTTTGTTGAAAAATCTAGACTTGAAGCGAAAGGTTGATCAAATTAATGGTATGGACATTTTGGTTACAAAACGAGAGGACCCACCAAAGAGGAAAACAGCTCAAACATCTCCCATGATGTGGATCCACGTATGTACGAAACAAAGATAGAACAAGAATTGGAGACTGAAGTGAAACAGACAAAATATGTCACATCTCTTCCAAGTGTATTTGCACGGTAATCATTTAAAATATATATTTAATTATTAATATCTTTATCTATCTTTAATAACAAAAAATAAAAAAATTATATTTAGAAACTATTATTACGATGAATTATACAATATCACTTAAGATAATATTATTATTCATATATCTATTTAAATATATGATTAAGCATTGATTGAAAATAATGTTTAAAAAATATAATAAAAATTCAACCGAGACGAATGAAGTACACAGCCTTTTGCTTTTCCTGGAGGAACAAAATATCTACGGATTAGCATCGATTAAGAGCTCTTTTATACTATCTTGTCAAGTGTCAACCATTTATTAGTGCATGGGTGGCATGATATGTGTAGCAACAAACAAATACATACTTCAACCACATTTATTTAGATCGACATGAAACGAATAAAGAAATTTGGGTTAACAAGGCAGTGTTTCCCTAACTTTGTGTACGGACAACTGTAATTTTTATCTAAAATGTTATAAATTTTATAAATTTAAATATTATATTTTAAAAATTAAAATAAGTAATAATATGTATTTAAATGTGAATATATAAAAATATATTTTTAAATTTCTAATTTTAGTAAGAGTATGTAATTTAACAAATGCAGTATCTAAGATAAAAAACAGGAGACTCACTCATTAAAAATATATACTAGAATGAAAGAATGGAATGTGATCAAATTTGTTATCACAAAAAGTTTAATCATTCCATTTTTCTCGACTTACAGTATTAGGCGTTTGAATTTATTATTAATAAAATAAATTAATTTAATTGAATATAAAGGGGAAAAAGGTAAAATAAGTTGATGAAATTGAAAATAAAATTTGCCATAAAAACGACACACTTTAAACTTTAAAGATTGCTTTTATTAATTAGGGAGTAGAAGGTTACGTGTTCATTTTGCGTGTCCAATTATTCATTTTGCGTGTCCAATTAGGAACTAGGGGTGTCAACGAGCTGAGCCGAGATCGAGAATTGGTGTGCTTGACCTCGAGCTCAAAAAAATTTGCTATGTTCGAGCTCGAGCTCGATCTCGTTCGGGCCTAGAAAATTTACCTCGATCTCGTACTCGATTGTTTGTGATATGCCCGATCTCGCTTCATAGCTCGATCATAT